>JARHVA010011084.1:57500-94749 GCA_037957365.1 Torreya grandis
AAAATTGAGGGAGCCATACAGGTAGATCCAATCACTTCAAATAAGACTCCAAACCCACTTATGTAAACTTCTAAACTAGATACCTCTATGAAAGTGAATCTAGATTGTGTTATCTTTAGGGTAGAACCAAAATAATTTAAATTAGTAAAAGATAAATATAAAAACCCTAAACCAATTTAAAACAAATTACAAGAGTAGCCAAAATCTATGAAATATAAAGGAGAATGGACTAAGTTATAAAAAATAAAAAAATACAAAAGTGTTGCGATTCAGTCTTCCATTATGGCTCTCTACTTAGGGGGGTCCAAGTATAAGTTTCTAAGAATAAAAATAAAGGAAATGGTACCATGGCAGAAATTTCACATAAGATTACCTAAAGGTAACTACATTATTATAGGAGGTAGTGTTTATTACTTGGTTTGACAAGTCTTGTTCCTCAACATTAGATTATTTTTCCTTCTTGTTTATCAATGGTAAAGGCAGAACATATATTAACTTAAATATTGTTATCTTTCTCTCTATTATATAAAGTTTTGAGAGATTTAAAACCCATGACATTTAACTTAATAAAATACAAATATTTGTATGAATTTAAATTTTAAATTTAAAGTTGAAAGTTTTTCCCCTCTTTTAAATTTCAACTTTAAAGTTAAAAACATTTAACTAATTTTGAAAAACTAATTTTAAAATGAATTGAATGCAACCACTTATATTTTAAAATAAAGTAATTTGAATCATTTATACCCTTTTAATATTTTAAATTTTAATTATTTTAGACTGAAATATTAATGGATTTAGTCATTTTAAACATCTTTAAAATAAGAAAATCTCATTTAAAATTTTTAATTTCAATATGTCAAAATAATTAAGTTCAAAAATTATATTTATACTCATTATTAACATTTACATCACATGAGGTAAATTCATTTCCTGATAGTGCTATCTCACATGGGAAATCCTTGCAAGATTCCTTACATGAGCATTCATTACTTGATTGTCTTGTATAATCTGAAGAAAGGGGTTTAGGATTTGAGTGATCTTAAAGGATGGTTACCTAATGATATCCATACCATTACTTCTAGACTATTCAACATAATTTTGTTTAATCCCTGGTGGCTGATTTTGGTCTTGACAAGTTCTATCAATAATTTTGAGAAGCTTTCAATCATGGGAGGTGACAAGGTCAAAACAAAGCCTTTATTCTATGATGAGACCAATGTAGATGCCATGCTTTAGATTATATGTTATGAAGGAGGCATTTCATCTTACTTAGAGTGTCTCAATGATTATGATGAGAATCTCCTAGCTCAATTTACCTTGAGTTCCTTATATGACTTAGTTAAGGAGGATTTTGAGGACACATTTGATGATGGTAGTCAGATTAAAAGGGAGCTAGAAGAAGTAAAAAATGGTTTGTGCTTGCTGAAAAACAAAATTAAAGTATTGAAAACTGACTACCTAAAGGTTGTGTATCAAGTTGCTTCTTCATTATTGATTCTAAAAGAGGATCCATATGAAGATAAGGATATTGAAGGAGAAATTTTGAATAAGGAGGAGCTTCTTGATTTCATTAAATATGACTATAAATACTTGATTAAAAAGTAATGCTTTTTTCCATGGTTATCTTTTTTTTTTTTTTTTTGGTTTGTTGTTTGGCTATCATCTATTTTCTATTTGTTAGCTGTTATTGGCCTTTGGCCTATCTTTCTACTCTTTGGGATTTTTTTACTTGGGTTATGCACCCTTCTTGTAGACTTATTTTATCAAAAAAATTAAATTTTAACATAAAATTTTATTTTCATTATAAAAACTTATAAATTTGGCATTCAAATTTATATTTTTTTGGAAATGTTCTTTTCTTTGTAAAATCAATTCAATTTTTTTCAAAATTGAAAAATTCTTGTTGATTTTCAACAAGACCAAAATGAACAATGTTATTAAAATTTCAATATAAACTATTTTAATATATAAATATATTCAATGTTGGCTATATATTTGATATTTTTAACTTTAAAAGTTAAAAATTATCAAAATGAGTAAAGACATTTAAATTTCAAATTTAAATGTGTTTACATGTTTTTTAAATTTTAACTTTAAAAGTTCAAAATGTTCAAAATATTAAAACATTTTTCCTCTCATTTTGAATAACACATTTTAAATATTAAATTTAAATGAGTTCGCTTGTATTGATTATGAAAATTAGTTAAATCAATGAAACCCAGTTCGTTGTTCAAATTAAATCATTTGAAATTAAAACCTATATGATTTTACTCTTTTTAAAGATAATTAAAAGAAAAAAATACATTTAAATTTTATATTTAATTTCAAAAATATGAATTTTTAAAGTTTTGAAGTTGAGCAACCTATTTAAACTTTTTTTTGCATTTAATTTTCAAGTTTAATGTTATTTGATATTTAATTTTCATTATAAATTTAAATCAACATTTTTTAATTTTTAAAAATCCATGTTGATTTTAAACATCTTTAAAATCAATGGAATCATTTAAATTTCAGTATAAGCCTATTTAAAATTAGTTAAATTCAGCATTTTCAAGAAATTAAACATTTTCAATTTTAAAATTTGACTTTTTTAAATTAATAAACACATTGAAATTTAATTGTGTTTGCTCATTTTGGAAAAAATCAGCTTTTAAAGTTCAAAATGTTCATTATATTGAAACATTTCAATATCAAATTTAATTTTGAAATAATTTCCTATGCATTTTGAAAAAATATTTTTCAAATGAAAATTTAAATGAGTTCACTACTTTTTTATTTGATATGTTAAAGGTTATACAAGGACCTAAAAACCATAGTTCAGTACAATAGTAAAAATGAAATAAAAGAAAATAAGGCCCTCATAGACTTAAATACATGGTCCTTTAGTAAAAATTAAACATAACAAAAACTATACCAAACTAACCAAACATAGCCCTCAACTAAATTTTCTAACTAATTTTTCTCTGTATTTTTGCCCATTATTTTCTTCATGTTGTTGCTTGATAGTCCTCTCATTTTAGGTCTCTCACCTCCCATTATGGTTTTTCTATGTCTCATCATGCCTTTAATTTTATCTCTCTTAGTATTTTTATCCCCTAAGGTGATGGTGCTTACACTATTTATTTTTGATGTACCCTCAGTCTTACCCTACCTTTCATTAACTAATCCCTAGTCCCCTCCCTTATATCATCAATATCTTATTTTAGATTATTCCATTAATCCATGTAAACAACCATCTATCTACTAATGAAATAAGTTTACTATTCTTGATAATAAAATGAGTTAAATCAATTAAACCCATTTCATAGTTTATTTTTTAAAAATATGTTATAAATTAAATGAGTTTAACCATTTTTAATATTTTTAAAATCAAAAATTCGTTTTAGAGTTGATATTTAATTGAAAGACTGAACATTTAAAAATGTGAAGTTGAAAAACATATTTAGACTCATTTTTTTTGCATTTAAATTTCATATTTAATATTTTTTCAAATTTTAGTCTCCTTCAATCAACCAATGAGTGCTCGATCGCCCACATTTATTGAGAAGGTAACATAGTTGTTGATGCTCTTATAAACATTGGAATGTTTAGCCCATATTTATCCAAGTGGATTGGACCCTCTAATATCCCCCATCCCCCCACCCTGTATCTTTCCCCTTAGCATTCATGATTTAAAATTTTAAGCCTATCAATCAAGTTTTGGAGACATGCATGTGAGAGGAGATCATGCCTAAACAAATCTTAGGTCACACTATGTAACATGATTATGACATTGAATTGAAATTCAAGGACAAAGTATGTCATTTTAGAAATATTCTTGATAACGTCAATTGGATTAAAAAAATAAAAGAAGCTTGAACCACTATTCAATAATGTACAATTTTCATCACTCAAACCAAAGGAAGAATAGATTCATGGAGGGAGACAAGGATCAGTGATAACCCATCTCTTTTGTGGAAGTATAGATGAACCATAAAGTGTGGAGAAAGCTTAAAAATGGAGGAATTACTAAGTTTATGTTCCAAATTAAAGGTCATTATGAGTTGTTAGCAAGGGATTTCATTATGGGCTAGAAATAATGATAAGTTACCTTTAGAGGCACTAGGGTTGAAGTCCCTAAATAACTATTTGGGGATGTTACTGGAATGTCTTGTGAATACACCAAAGCCTTCATGGTCAAAATATGAAAGTAGGAGCTTATGTAGGAATTTTTTGAGATAAATTATATGTTTCAAACTAATAAAAAAGGCATCCCAAGGGTTTACCTTATGAGGATATGACCTGATAGATACTTTTAGGTAATGTGATATCTGACCCTAGAAGGAATGTTTACACATATATTCTTGCATTATTTTTTATTGTTAAATAATTTTAAAGGTCTTCATATAAGCATCCCATACTATCTTCTTATGTCTCTAAAATCCTCTATTTTATCTTTCAAAGACAAGCTCTATTCCAGCTTAATCCACCAAGGGTTGATTTTTATTCCTACTAAGAAAATGACACATGCGAGGAACATTGACATCAATCTTGTCATAATAGTAAGAAGAGATTTAGGGAGGCCTTAGACCACTTGGTTGATGATGGGATGGATAAATTTTCTCCTCCCCCCAGCTCCTCACCCTAGAATGGTCAAGAATAAGGAAAAAAGGAAGTATCATGACTCTCCTACCTAGGAAATGAGTGTGGGAAATAAGGCAAGTAGAAGCCTATAGTTCTCCTGAGGTATTGAAAACACCAATTTTAAAATCCAAAAAATGAAAGTAGTGGAATTTTGGAAGAGAGATAAAGACAAAAAAATAAACATTCCCAGATGGGATTAGGAAGAAAATGACATAGTCACATGAAAACTTTCATAAAATTGGAATATAATTGGTCCCATTCATAAAGAAATTGGATAACCATAAGCAAGAGGTGGACAGAATAAGGTAAGTTATGGGTAACCCTATGATGGTAAAAAGCAATATACTAAAGCTAGAGGAAACCCATAATAATAAAGGAAAGGGTATCTTCACTATCACCCCATGAAGTTTCAATAATAAGAAAGAGAAAACAAGAACTAATAAGGAAAAAGCATGCATGGAACACAAGAGAAATTTGCGAGAAGGACATGACACTCAAACTAGAGGCATGTCCAACATTGTTAAGAAGAAGGCCATAGACAACAAGAGAGAGTCTCTTACATAAATCTAGTAGGTTTTTTAGTATTTTGTCTTGTTTTTTCTTGGGTCCTACATTTTACTATAATTTTGTCAAAGTTTAGCGTCTAATAGGTTGGTGTGTCCTAGCACTATTTTGTCTCATTTTTATAATTTTATTTCATGTTAAAATATGGTTATAGGTCTGTGTAAACCCTAACTTTTAGAAATTAAATAAAAAACACTCTTTCAAAATTTATTTTAATTTTAAAATAAAATATATTTTTTTTCAATTACAAAAATTTTATATTGATTTTAAACATATTCAAAATGAATAAAATAATTAAAATTTCATTATAATCCTTATTAAAAAATTTAACATATTCAACCTTTTTAATTTATTGAACATTTTGATCTTTAAAAGTTGAACATCAAATTTAAATATTTTTACTCATTTAAAAAAATATAATTTTAATGTTCAATATATTGAAACATTTAAATTTCAATTTAAAGTAGAAACATTTTTATCTGCACTTTCAAAAACCTATTTTTTCATGTTGAAACTTAAATTTGATGACTAGTGTTGATAATAAAAATCAGATAAATCAAGGAAACCCATTTAGAAGTTCAAATTTTAATAATTTAATATAAAATTTAAAATGCATCTACTCATTCTAAATAATATTAAAATTATAAAATAATTATAAACTTCATATTTAATTTGAAAAAATAAACATATTAGAATTTTTGAATTTAAAAACCTATTAAGACTCATTTTTGGATTTTAATTAAACATGTTAAAAATGAATAAGATAATTTCAATTTAAATATAAACTCATTTTTTATTTGATCTTGTAAAGTTATAGGTTTTACATGTATCTTATAATGAAAGTGTTTAGATAAATATTCAAGACTACACACAATCAAATAACATTAAATAAAATAGTCTTCTAGACTTTCCTAAAAAGTAAAGAAGTTTCACGCAAAACTAGATAAAAAATCCAATAATCCTATGCTAAACTTTGGCCAAAAAATAAACTAAAACAAAAAAACAATGACCGAGTTAAGTACTAAAATATTCAAATTTGGAGTAATTCACAAGCATGGCTAGATCAATATTATCCTTGTCTTTTTTGGTTTCATAATGTGTTATTGGTTTGTGTGTACATTTAGTGGAGCCTTCCTCCTTATATACCCCTTCCTTATTTTTAGCTAGAGTTTTAGGCAAATATTTTATTACCTTCTCCTAAATTAGACCATTAGTTTTTTCCTTCATGCTACCTATTCTACTTCATATATTATTTTTATTCTTAGGAGGGGTAGTGGAAGGCACATGTGTTTTTGTCACCCCTTTCTCATTCTTGGGAGAAGTATTTTTTTCCCATAACAATTTGAGGCCTGATCCGCACATTTTTTCTAGTTTACCAATCCTTTTTGATTTTCTCATCCATACCCTTTAGTGCATTTCATTCTTCCATATATTTTATTATCAACCTTCCCTAATGTTTTAGCTTATCGTCCAATGCCATCAGTGTTACATTAAAATTATGATGAAGTCATGCGGTCCCTTTCCTCTCATTATTTTCCTTGTATTCTTTGAGAGGAGACTAATAAGTCTTCCTCTAATGTTATTTTATGTTTTTAACATGCTTATATTTGGGAATATTATAATCTCGAGTTTATGTTTTCCATATTTGGTGTTAAGTATAATTTCCACCAAGTGGGTGCTTTTAAAATGGGCTTCATCCCAATTTTTTGGAATATTCTTAACTTTATTCCTCCATTTACTTATAATTCTTGAATTCCTCCTTAGAATATTCCACAAAGTCTTTGTCTCCTAGATACACTTCCTTCCTCTTGAATACTTTCCCTCTCTTCACGATGATAAAAATTAGACCTTTCTAGACGAAATCTCTTGAAATTCTTTATTTAAATGCAATCATCATCATTTCAAGTGATATCAACAAGAAATATGGAAAAATAATTTTGTATTATTTAAATTAATTCATGATAATAAAATGGTGAGAGAATAGGACATGAAATTTACCTTCTAATGTTATGTATTTCATGATCTACGAGTAGATGTATGGCTAATACTTTGTTAGGTTCATCTTTCATAAGCCTTTCTTCTCAGTAATGGAATCCCATTAAGAATTGAATAATTTATTCATGCCCTCCTTATTTCTAAATTTATATCTTGAAACAATTTGGTACACTCATAACTCATGCATGTCACTTCTTTGATCATCTCTTTTAAATTTTTTGTCTCCACTCCTCTCATTTAAACTCTCCTATGGTGCCAACTAAGGATTAAATCCAATGACACAATCTCAAAATATTCAATAATTCTTGTCATTAACTCATCCAAATCACCCACTTCTAGTTTACACCACATTTTGGGATTATATTTTTCTTTAGCATAAGAGATGGGTTCAATTATGTACCCATCCCCTTCCATTATTTTCTTATTTTAAAACTAAAGAACCAGCTCATAGTTTATTTTAACTTCACCTACTTTACCCATTTGTTATGTTTTGTCTTGATAATGAATCTACCATAACTCACCTTGCTCATATTATTTTCCCTTATAAAATAATGGATTTTATGATTAGGATTTATAAATACATGCATAATCATTTATAAAAATTTAATGTTTAGTATTTTCAAAAATTTATATGTATTAAATATTTTGAGTTTTAAAAGTTTAAAGTTTAAGAAATCAATATAGACATTTAAATTTAAAATTTAAGTGTGTTTACTTTGATTTTTTTTTAAATTTTAAATATCAAAATGATCAATATATTCAAACATTTACCTTTAAATTTTTATTTGAAACATTGTCTACTCATTTCAAAAAAACTTATTTTTAGGTTTAAATTTAAATAGTCCTCTATTTTACTAATGTAAATGAGGTAACACAATTACACCCATTCCAAATTTTCAATTTTAAATTTAAATGTAAATTAATTTAATCATCTTGAATATCAATAAAATATAAAAATAAATTTAAATTTTATATGTTTAAATTTAAATTTTAAAGTTAAAACACATGTTTGTTAAAAAGTAAATTTAAAGTTCAAACATTTTTATAGTCAATTAATTTCTAAATTTTAAGTTAAACTATTTTTCTACTAAATTTTAAAATATAATTTGAAATTTGAATGAGTTCACTCATTTTTAAAAATAAATGAGCTAACTAATTTATACCTATCCTAACTTGAAATTTTCAAAATGTTTAAAATCATAAATCATTTTTAATTGAAATTTTTAGCATCTTAAAATTTTATAGTTAAAAAAACTTTTTTTATTAGGTTGGTTAAAGCTAGGTTACAGGGTCCCATTCTCATATAATAGAAGCCAAAATATAGGAATCATAAAGAAAGAAATCCTAGAGAAGAAAAAAAAGACCTGACCAAAAACACCCTTCCACCAAAAAGACACTAAACTTTAGCCAAAAGACCGAAGAGAATGAAAACAAACTAAAAAGAGATTGGATAGTCATATTTTGAATAAATGACTAATTTTTTGCCTACCAAACTATCACCTTTGATGTTAACTTTACCTCAGGTACAATTTCCCATGAAATATTTTGTCATGTTTCTCTTCTACTTCAAGCTGATTAACTTCATTTATTTCATATCCTACTCAAGTTCCCTTCTATCTTCCATGTTACCACCCTAAGTGTTGTCTTATGGGGTGATCTCCTCAGCACCCACCTATTCTTTACCAGCCTACGTGTCCACTAGCTTGAGATCTAACATCCCTTTGAGGTTTTTGAATTCCTCCATAATCTCATTATAGAGCAATTTTTGCATTTAAATCTTCATGAACAACATATCCATGGAATGCTTAATTCCCTCCTTGATCCTAAGATTCAGAGCCCCTCGACCCCTATTGGACATTGCGGACACATAAACTAGAATGATCCTATTAGTGCCTCAAGATTTAGAGTCCCCCTAGGAAGACTCACCTTTATCCCCTCAATATTTTCTTTGCCATTTTTTTCCTCATCAAACTTACTAAATAATCCCTCATCCTTATTTGAATCCCCCTATTCACTTGAAATATTGATAGCCTCTGAGACTATTCTGGACTACAATGGCTACCCTTTCTTAACCAACAAGAGAATAAGGCCTTGATGAATGATGTTTATCGATGGATTTCCCTTGAAGTTCATCATGACAGCTTCTAATGATTTCAATAAAAATAATGGAAGGTTAATGGTGTGTCCTTTTAAATGATTGAGTAAAAGGAAGTGATGGGATAATATCACATTGTACTTACCATATAGAGTAATATACCACATAATTTTTAGACAAAGTTTGGGCCACTTCCTCGATAGCTCTATCCTTATGAATTCTTTTTGGGACAATGTCTTCAGATCATTTTCTTCCTTATTGAATAATATATTTATGAGATCTTCCTTACTTTTATTATCTTTAAATACTTTAATCCTAGAGAAATCCATTCCAATAATATCCTCGATTAGCTATTCAATAATAAAGATCCTCAATACATGCATATGAAACTATCAATCTTTCCACCTCGAGCAATGCCCTCCAACATTCCCATGTCATGGCTAACCAATAACTCCATTAAATTAGACAAGACACCCTTCATCATTTTATGCCAAACATACTCATCCACCTTAACTTCCTCACAAGAAATTGGTTCAAACCAGTCACGATCCCCACCCATCATATTTTCCTGCAAGCTTCTAACAAAAGCTTCCCTATTTAAACCCTTTGTAGCACAATGCATGTTGGATTGAAGACCAAATAAAATAATGTTGTCAAACTTTGAGTTGAGTGAATTGTGTGAAATGTTAAGAAATGGTTAGATAATGGTCTCTTTACATGAACAACCATCTCTCCCTTGGGCTTGATATGATTTGACATTAAATGGGTCATGATTACTATGTGTGGACTATCCTTTATCCATATCAATGAGGGGAATAATGTTGGTAGGATAATTAATTTCATGTTAAATATTAAAGGAACTCAAAATAACCTTAATATTTTCCATCATATCGACACATTTGTACCCCTCCATATACAGTGTGTTAATGACATCCCTTTGAAATGAGACATTTGATTTTTGCATTGTTTATTATCTTGAAGTGTTATGAGATGCATGATTTAGACATTTTAGATAATTTATGATGTTCATAGAAACACCTTTGATTTGTAAAAATTCCACCCCTAGTTTAGTTGCAAGGTTAATTCCTTAAAGAGCTATTTGTGCTTCCATAACATGGTTTGTTTGGGTACCCAAAAGATCCACATAGGCCACCATAAGATTCTTGAAAGAATCCCTAATTACACTTCTTGCACCTATTGGTCCTGGGTTACCTTTAGTAGCCCTTTCAAAATTTAGTTTAAGCTAATTAAGCTGAGGGTGAGACCATTTGAATTTTGATCTATCTAATCCCTAATTTATGGGGGGTATGTATAATGAAAAGATTCAATTGACATAGAATCTAGGAAAGAGAGGAGAGCTAGGATTATCGAAATAATAATCAAAAGACATCCAATTTTCCTTTAGTAGGGCCATGATTCTCTTAAAGGTTGAGAAGGGAGGAATCATGTGATTGTCAAAAATGATCAAGTTTATAGATAACTAGATTCCATAAAAAATATGGGGTAAGGCTAGGTTCAACTATAATTTGAAAGGGAAAGATTCCCAAGATGGTTTCTATTAGGTAATAAGATCTTTGATTCTTCTTGGGGTGGATAAGGAATCGTTGTAAAGGCTAAAGAAAGAGAGAAATATGGAAGAATACAAAGGATAATAGAGAAATATATGCTTCATTGATTCAACCTCCTACCTACAAATCACACACCAATTCAAGATAAGTATCCCCCTTTTCATCAAATTGTCCACTAGGAGGATCTTATTCTAGGTAGCCAACTAGAAGAAAATAATGATCTTAGGGATGAAGTTTTTTATCCATAGGATATTCTAATTTTCCTTAGTTTCTTCTTGATCCTAAAGGGAAAGATATCTAGATTTAACTGAGTAGAGGCCGTTGAGATCAACTTTATAGACAATGGCATCCTTTTTTAGAAAGATGTTGATGTGAATATTCTAGAGAGTAAAATTTAAGTCTTGGAGGATGAGTTTTTGGTGCTAGTTAGAGTATTATTTATGAAAATTTTTCCATCTTTCTCTACCTTCAAAAACTTCCTAGTAATCACAGACCTTGTTACCAACAGTGTCTTCAAAAAAATTGATCAAATCCAAATCTAAGATAGAGGAAGCTAGGGGGGACTGGATCTAAGAATCCTACTAGAAATCAGATTTAATCCCTTTGCATATATTCTATTTTAGGATATTTTTTAAAATATCCTTTCCCACTCTTAGATCTTGCTAGAAAGATAAACCATTGACAGGGCCTTTTTTAGAAAGAAAGGAATGTCCTTCCCTAGAATTCATATATTTAGCCCTTATTATTTTAGTCTAAAATTTGTCTTCCTTGATTACCCTATAACCTTGTTTGACTAGAAGTGCTTGGTTCATGGATCTCACCCTTCTCAATCCTAATCCTCCTTTCAATGTCAGAAGATAAGCCTTATTCTAGGAAATGAGGGGGAGCTTCAATCTATCCTCAAACCCTCTTTAAAAGATATTTTTGTAAACTTGTTTGATTTTATTTGTTACTTTTATAGGTATAAAAAATAAGGACATGAAGTAAACTAGCATATTTTGAAGGGAACTTTTCAAAAGTTGTAATTTTATAGCTTATGATAGGAGATTTCCTATCCACCTAGATAACATCCTCTAGATCCTATCAATGAGAGGATTTCAAAATTCAAATTTCATAAGGCTATCAAAGAGAGGAATATCAAAATATGAATAAGGAAGGTTCTTAATGATAAAACCCAAAATTTTGGATATCTTATCTTGTAAAACCACCAGAGTATTAATGAAAAATAATTAAATTTTATAAAAGTTTATGCTCTAACCAGTTATGATCTCATAGATTTATAGAATGTTTCTATAGGATTAGATTTAGTGATTGAGGCTTACCCCATCATTAGTGTATAATTTTTGAATTTCTAATGTGTGACCAGTCTGGTTTTAGGAGCCATTATAATACCTTTGATGATGTTAGAGGTTATGGCCTTATCGATCATCTTAATCAAGAACTCAACCATGATGATGAAAATATACGGGGAAAGAAGATCCCCTCGTCTGATTCCTCTTCTATTTAAGAAACCCCCCATAGGAACACAATTAATAATAATTGATAATATGTGAGTAGAGATGTAGGAGGATATTAGGTTTCTGATAGCCTAATTAAATCTGAATCTGAAGAGAATTTTGTCAAGGAATTTCCATGAGACTCTATCATAGGCCTTATTCATATCTATCTTGAGAAACATTCTTTGTTTATAGGAGTTATCCACTAAATGAATAGTTTTATTGGATATAATAATACCATCCAAGATATTTTTACCAAATATGAAGGCCCCATGTTGATCCATAATCATATTTTCTAACAACATTTGAATTTTTAAGGATAGACTTTTCATGCAAATTTCATAAAAGGAGGAACAAAAATTGATAGAACCAAAATCCATCAAATGATAGACCCCTTATTTATTTTAAATAAATGTAAGGAAAGTGTTGTTAAAATATTATATCATGGTACTCACTTTAAAGATCTCCAAGACTACTAGATAGAGTTTGGTTTGAATAATGTCCCAAAAAACCTAAAAGAAGAATAGGGGGAAGCCATCAAGACCTAGGGCTTCATCCCCTTGCAAATAAAATACAATAGTTCTAATTTCACCTTTCAAGGGGTGGAAGGATGGAAGCATTATCCTTTTTGGAAATAACCCCTTCAATGAGACTGACCACTTGTTCTTCTAGCGGAATATCCTGTGAGGAAACAAAGGTTAACAATTTTTTGTAAAAATTAAGAATTCAACCCTCGATAGCTTCTTCTTAATTATAATGAATGTCATCCTCCCCTTTGATTTTCAAGATGAATAAGTTTTGATGATTCATGGATGCATAGGTATGGAATAAATTTTTGTTTCTATCCCCCTCCTTTAACTAGATCTTTCTAGATCTTTGCCTCTAGTAAGTTTCTTCATTAGCTTCTAGATTATGAAAGAGACTAAGAAGTTCCTTTTCTTTTTCCTAGAGAGTAGGGGTGGG
The DNA here is from genome assembly GCA_037957365.1 of Torreya grandis. Taxonomy (NCBI): domain Eukaryota; kingdom Viridiplantae; phylum Streptophyta; class Pinopsida; order Cupressales; family Taxaceae; genus Torreya; species Torreya grandis. Next base: position 70,805 of record JARHVA010011084.1, read on the forward strand.
TCTATAATAATTATTTTCCCATTCTAAAATACTAATTTCCTCCTCTAAGAACTATTTTTAGAGGAAAATGTTCCCAAAAACGTCCTTGTTCCAAACTTTGAGTTTATTCTTGACAAGTTTAAGCTTCATTTCTTGGGTGTACATAGTAGTTCCTTGAATCAAGAACTACCACCATTCCTTTATGTACTCTTTAAAGGACAAATTAGAGATCCATATTTTCTTGAATCTAAATGGATTTCATTTAGATCTAGACATCTTCTCAATTTGGAAAAGAAGTGGGTTATCACCTAATTTGATCACTGTTAAAGAAGAAAGAGAACTAGTTAAATCAAGATTCCAATTCAGAGAGATCAGTAACCTACCGAGTCTGAATTAGATGGAATTATCACCCAATGTCATTTTGGACCATGTATAAAGGTTGTCCTTTAGATCCACATCAAAAATCCTAGCTTCAGTAATGAACTCACCAAATTATAACATGTTATCAATCAAGGAGCAGGTTCCCCCTTTCTTCTCTCTAGGGATGAAGGGAGAGTTAAAGTCCCCTACCACCATCCAACACTAACTTTTGAAAAAAATTATATAGTATTTGACATTATCCCATAATTTGTGCCTATCATTCTTGGAATTTAGAGTAAACACATTATTAAGGATTCAATCATATTTAGAAATAATATCCTAGAAAAATATGGTAATATGGGACTCAATTACACTTAGGGGGTTGTCATTTAGGAGCTTGGGGATCCAAAACATTTCTAAACCACCAAATGCCCCTCTAGAGTTACTACATCTACATAAGGCCTTGTCCCAAATATTGGATTTGACATTCAAAAGTTTTTTCATGGATATTTTAGATTCTTGAAACAAAAAAATTTCATTTTTTTATTTCATAATTAAATTTCTAATCAATTTCCATTTTTTGAGGTTGTTCAAACCCCTTATGTTCCATTAGAGTAATTTCATATCTTATAATTCAAGAAGTGTCTGAAGGGCATTTGCGTACCCTTTTCTATAATTTAAAAAACTCATTTAAAATCCTTTATAACATTCATATTTCAACATCAAAGTTTAATAAAATATTATTTTTGTCATAAACTCATCTAAATATTTTAAAAAAATTAAAACACTTGTGTTGATTTTTAGAAAATTTAAAATGAATAAATTCATTTAAATTTTAATTAAAATATCAACATAAAAAACGAGATTTAAAAAATGATTCATAAAAGGATTTTAATTTAAATTTCAATATAAAAATGTATAAATTGTTGATATTTTAAGACATTTTAGATTATTTCATTTCAATATTTAAATAGTAGAACTTGAAGTTACTCATTTTCAAAATTCATTGTCATTTCAAATATAATTAAACATATAAAATGTTTAAATCTTACTATCATTTTAAATTTTTTTCTAAAGTGACACTTTATCCTTTAATAAATTTATGATGAAAAATTCAATTACTTTTTTTTTAAATAATTAAAATCACTTTCAAAACATGTAGAACATGATTTTATGATGATTTCAACTTGAAATTTTTTAATTTCAAAACAATTTTAAAATTGAAGAATGAACTTTCCCATATCAAAAATATCATTTATAAATTTCAAGTTGGAGTTCTCCACTAGAAGAGGATTTTAATTTGGGATTTTATTATTTTATACTCTTTCTCATCTATATGGGCCTTTTCAAAACCCATGTTTATAGATGATTTGAAAAAAATAAAATAAATTAAAATATTAAACATCACTTCCAAATATTTTAAAGTTGTTATGAGTTTCTTTTTAAAGAGTAAAATTGTTTAAACATTCAAATAAATCTAACCTTTTATTAAAGTTAATATAATTTTTTGGTAAGCTTTAGTAGACGATAAATTTTTATCAAAAATAAGAAAAGTAAAAGGGGGATGGATTCATCAATTTTGACCCTTAGATCTCAAAAGTTCATTGATTTGGGTGGGTCATTGACAATTGCCTTTTAGCTGGTTTTTATATTCTTTTGTTTGATGTTCCATTTATTTTTGTAGTGTTGTCGAGCATACTATAATATTTGAATTATTAAAGTTTGGTTGTATATTTCTTGTCTAGGGTTAGGGTCTCCAGTTCAAAAAAAACCACCCTTTACCCATAATAAAAACATTTTGATATTTAAAATTATAAAGTTTTAAAAATTATTAAATACATTTAAACTTTTAATTTAAAAGTATTTATTCATTTTGAAAAAAAATGTAATTTTTATGTTTAGAATATAAATTTCAAATTTAAAGTTGAAACACTTTTCCACTCATTTCTAAAAAATCATTTTTATGTTTAAATTTAAATAAGTTCAATCTTGTTGATAATAAAAGGTAGAAACCTAGTTTGACCTTCAACTCAATAAGGGTTTATTTTGCAAAGGGAGTGCAAAAAATTGGCATAATTTTTTCAAAATTATTCTTATTAGCAACATGTTTTTTTATCAGTCCCAGTGTATGGTCATGTTTATCTCTGGTTTCTTGGTTTATTTATTTTCATCATTGTTTAGCCTGATTCATTTCCACTAGAAGAGGCATCCCACTAGATCATTAATGTAATATATTTGTCACATTTTATTAAGTTATAGGATCTTCAAAACCCATGTTTATCCACCCAATCAAAAGAAAAAGTAATGAAAATGAGTTAACTCATTTTCCCATTTCAACTTTAAAATTTTAATAATTTTATATTAAAACATAAATGATTTTACGTGCTTTAAATATGTTTAAAATTAAAAAATAAATTTTAAAATTATATTTAGGGTCATATTTTAATGTATATATATTTACCTAAATAAAACCCATTAAAAACACTAATTTTTTTCTACTACTAAAATTATATTATTCCTATTATCTTGGCTAAGCCTATACACTAGTACATCTAAGTGGTTTCCATCAACCACTATAATTTTGATAAACAAAAAAATAATTAATTTGATAATTTAAACTTTATTAATAATTTTTTTATAAAAGACTAATAAATTTTATTCTCAATTAATTATTTTAAGCTACACTCTTTTATAATCTTAGTTGATAACTAATTAAATAGACTTATAAAGGCATTTAAATAATGAGTCAACCATGTAAATAAATCAAAAGTAAATTTAAATAATTTTAGTTAATAATTTAATAAATCCTTATTTTCATAAATATTAATACAAGAAATTTAATGAGACCCATATGATTTACCTAAATGTCTAATTAAAAAATATATGCCAAGATTAACAAGGGTACGCAATGCCAAGCCCCTATGAGAACAGTTATTTTAGATTAAGAAAATGAGAGCATTGGAATATGGAATATAAATAAATCAAATAATTTATGGAAATAGAGTTTTTAGGTTTTGTAGCTATGACTCCACTACCAGACATTTTTAAATTCTAAAATCATATAGAAATCAAGTTGAATTATTTGATAAAATATTGTAATGATTTCTTGTCTCATGAAATATGATGTTAATTGGTTGTAAACTCAGTGATCACCTTGAAAATTATTCATTTATTTTTAATGATTTACCTCACCAATTTGTAGTCTGTGGACTAAAATCAAGATGAATATTCTTTAATTTGAATCACTATTCATGACTAGATAAGTTTAAATTAAAATTCATATGATAGGTTTTGTAGTCAATGGTCATCTTGAAGAGGTTTCATGTCTTTTGAAAAAATTGTGTCCACAAGTTGTGGCCTCTAGACTGAAATTAAATAGACTTAGAAAGGTATTTAAATAATAAGTCAACCATGTAAATAAATAAAAAGTATATTTAAATATTTTTATTTAATAATTTAATAGAACCTTCTTTTTATAAATATTAATAGAAGAAATTAAATGAGACCCACATGATTTACTTAAATGTTTAATTTAAAAAAATATATGGAAATATTAACAAGGGTGAACAGTGCCAAGCCCTTATAGAAAGAGTTGTTTTAGATCAACAAAATGAAAGCATTAGAACAAGTCATAAAAATCAATTAAATAATTTATGGAAACATATTTTTTAGGTTTTGTAGCTATGAATCCACTATTAAACATAATTTCAAATTCTGAAAGCATACAAAAATCAAGATGAATTATTTGACAAAATGATGTAATGATTTCTTGTCTCATGGAGTATGATGTTAATTAGTTGTAAACTCAATGATCACCTTGAAAATAATTCATGTCTTTTTAATGATTTACCTCACCATTTTATAGTCTATGTACTAAAATCAAGATGAATATGCTTTAATTTGACTTACAATTTAAGACTAGATAAGTTTAAATTAAAATACATATGATAGGTTTTGCACTCAATGGTCATCTTGAGGAGGCTTTGTGTCTTTTGAATGAATTGTGTCCATAAGTTGTGGCTTCTAGGCTAAAATCTATGTTAAGTATGTAGGATTTGTATTGATATTTAAACCTTGAATAGATTTAAGAAAATTCATATGACAAGGTTAAATTCAAGCTTATAATTATGCAAATCATAGAGCTTGAGAACTAGATTCAAGTAGCAAATAAGATATCACTTTCTTAATCTTTGATTTTGTTATTCATCTCAATTGATGTAATAACTAGTGGCTAGAGAAGAGGAATTAATTTTAAAATTGTTAGTGGTTGGAGAAGAGGAAAAACCCCTATGTTTAGATAGTGTAGTGTTTTTAAAATTTGTAAACTATATTACTATCCATGACTTTTAAAAAATATCAAGCACAAATTATAATTTCCTTCAATATACTAATGATTCAAAGGTTTAGAGAATGATCCCTAATTTTTTAAAGATTAATTTCCCTAAATTTTAATAGTCCTGATGTGCATGATGCAAACTTCCTCACATTACTTGACAACAAGGCAAACTTGGTGATATTTTTTTAAATGAACATAATTACTAGATCATATGCCCTTAAATTAAAATTTAAGCAAAACAACACATATCATACACCACTTACATAAATTTTGAGATGCTTTCTAAATAGAGTGATGTGTATAGCAACAAAAAAATTAACATAATAATATAAACTAATTATTAAAAATGGTGAGGCACCTATCGATAAACACAAGAAGAGTGAGCACCAAGTATTGGGTGTCATGAAATTTAATATAGAAGAATAAGTACATTTATTAAAAAAGTGGAATAAAGAAATAAAGTTGAGCCCTTCATAGTGCCATTTATTACCTAAAATAAACCATGCAAGGTGGATATTGATGTGGGTCGATGTAGTGCAACCAATCGAATAAATTCAATTTTGTTAGCTTAACCAACTCTACATTAATATTACATTATATTTGTGTATTTCCTTGACTTTAAAGGGATGAAAAAAAATTTAAATTTTGAAACATAAAATATTTAGAACGATCTGAAGGAAATCCAACCAATTGCATGTAAAAATTAATTCTAATATTGATTTTTAGATAACATGATGAGGATGAGAATGGGATTATGTTGATTTTTAAGAAGAAATGATATATTTATGTCTGCCCTTTACCAATCAAAGAGAAAAAGGACAAAGTGGAACCCTAAAAACTGTAATGATATCCTCTTAAAAGGACTAGTAAAACATTAACATATATATATATATATATATATATATATATATATATATATATATATAATTTATTATGTAAAAAATACCTAATGTGCTTGGTTATGAAATAAGAATCAAATAAAAAATTCATCAAATGCAGTGTTTAGTTTATACTAGATTCTATATTATCCATGGCCAAGAATCAAAGAAACTGAGACAATACAAAAAATTTACCTAGATCAAAACACTCCAACTCTAGGCAAATCTTATAATAACCAACAGATGGGATATCACTTTTGTAAATACTAATTTCATTATCCTTTTCAATGGATGTAATTATAGGTGGCTACAAAATAAACTACAAAAATTTCCAACCACTTTTAGGCCAGCCTACAGAGGCATTGTAGTTTGTAGCATACAAGTCTTAAGAGGAATAAGGGCCTTACACGGAAACCAATAGGGACTTGTTTCAATTTTTCCAAATAGTATAAAGATAATGAAATTAATAAAAAAACTATCAAAATAATGATCCTCAACCCATTAAAGGCCTCCTCATTTATAACATAACTAGATGATGTGACTGCCGAGAGTCTATGACCTAAAAAATATTATGATCAAACTATTATAAGGACATGGCCATGAATTTTAGAGTCAATTATTTATATTTAATGGGTCTTCAACACTAAAACACCTACAAATTGTGCCTTGTCTCCTAAATTAATAGATGAAGATGAAGATGAAGAAATTGTTAATGGAGTGGGGTGTTTTCTAGAGACATCTAGAGACAAAGATTTTGTCTTTATAATTAAAAATTATTAGCATGAAAGAATGACACTAGGATATGAGTGGATTTCCTGGGAATAGGTACACCAACCATCAATACAAAAAAAAAAGTTTGAACCTACAACCTACGTCATAGTAAATACCTGCATGGGAACTGGTCACTTGATACCATTTCTCCATGCCATGGTTTTATTGGGATTCAAAAGAGGTGTGATAATGATTCATTGATTGGCATGAACTTATAACATAACATTTAAATATTTTATCCAATCAAATGAAACCAAATAATATTATACTACCCCCTGAACTAAACATTTTACATCTTACCTTCGATTAATTCTTTGCATATTTCACAACATAGACAATAACACAATATTACTGGTTAATAGAGCATAGATTAATCACAAGTTAAAGGCAAAAAAATGGTATATTCCCTCCTTTCGAGACTAATAAAATAAAAAATTGAAGTTGTTCCAACTAAGATCTAGGTTTTCTTTAAAAATAAGTAAATTCCTTAAGCTCAAATAAAAGAAAATATTTAATTTACTAAATAAACACTATGTAAATTTTATTTACAAATAACTCTATTAAACAACACCTTTAATAATCTAAGTGAGAAAAACAAATTAAATAAGCATGAATTTAAAAGATTGACTAATTAACTAGTTATTTAATAAGTACTTTAAAATTTAAAAGAAAAGTAACATTTTTTATTCAACTTAAGTTACCCACAAGTAATAAAATTACAAAAAATTATTTACCAATTATTATTTAATTCTAAGAATTAAATAACACATTTTAAACGTTAATAGGAAAAATAATTTATTTAATTATTGATCTAAAAAGGTTAACATGTAAGAGTATATAAAAAATACATTTCATCTTTATTTCAAGCATTTGATTATTGAATTTTATAAACTCAAATGGAAAGAATCAACTTATTCTTAAATATAATATTTAAATTATAATTAATCTATTATGTTTATTTAAATATGTTAAAAATAAAATTAAATAACTTAAAATTTAAATTTCAAAGTCAAATGACTTCTTCGTACTTACAAATGCTAGATTAAATAATAGCCCTTGGATTAAATGAATCTAAACATCCAAGAATTTAAAAATGTTGCCATAGATTTGTTTATGCTCAATTTAAAATTTATTTTCAAAATATTTTATCATTTTTTTCTTTATTTTTTTTAATATCTAAGAGTATTTAGAATTGAATATCCAAGAAGGGAATGTTTTAGATTAGAGGTAAAAGCAGGTTTTGAAGGGGCCCTGAAACCCTTTTACAGAGAGCAAAATAAGAACAACTAAGCCCACAGGCAATGTCTAAAAAACACTACAGTGAGGTAGCAAAAACAAGTTTTGAATGGTCCTGAAACCATAAGAGATACATCCGGTCAAAACCCAGAAATAGAGGTCTGGTGGTACAACAAACAAAAGCTAACAAAAGAAGAACAAAGATCAGTACCAGTTTCTTAACCAACAAGAAGGACCAGATTATTCATCCAGTTCCAGTATCAAGTTCATGGCTTCTTTTTCTTTCAAAGTAGTTTCCTGGGTGGTAACCTCCAGCAAAGCTCCTTTTTGTGTATCTTTCTTTCTGGAACTTTGCCTTGTCCTTTTGCTGGGACCCTCTAGTGCTTTGGTCTCCTCATTGGCTCGTTTACCTATATTGATAGTAGCTGCACAAATGTTGGACGTTACTTCCTCCATTTTATTTCTGTTATCCTTTATTAACTCCTGGAGGTTGTTTTCGTAAGCTTTGAGCTTCACAGGGATCTCGCTTAACTGATTTTCCATGTTGTTTACTTTGTTCCAAGCAGCTTTCAGAGAATCTTCCAAAGTTTCTGCTTTTTTCTTGAGATCAATGATTTCCCTACACAACCAAGAATCTAATTGGGAAGAAGACTCAGCTTTACTATTAACCCAAGTCATAGGAGTGTGTATTTCATCATTCTAATTCTTCCCTCTCCAATCCTCAGACTTTTTATTTGGGCTATTCCTAGCTTCTTCAAAGAAGTCATCTTGGCTCTTTTGTTCCCGCTCATTGATTCCATCTTCAATTTCCATCTCCATGTTTTGAATATCTTCCTGGACAGAGATTTCCTTTTCTTTCTTAGAAGTTGGGTCCTCACCAGGATCTTCCTGGACAGTGTCTTCCTCCACCACTTTCTGGTTTTCCTCCATCTCTTCTGTTCTGGTAACAAAATCCTCCTTTGTATTGACTTTATCTTTTTCAATTTCCTCCGATCCTTCTTCATCATTACTAGAGTTGGTGTCCCAGCTCTCTATTCCATCTTCTTCCTCCGGTTTTTCCTCCTCAGGTTCTTCAATTCTCTCCCGACCCCTTTCTTCTTCTGCATTCTATTTATTATGACTAGGGGTCTTAATTTTTCCTCTTCTGCTTACATTTTCATTCTTTTTATTCCCTGGCAACTTATTTTTCCCCTGTTTGGGATACTTAACCAGTGCCCTATTCTTGCAATAGCCTTCAATAATTAGAATAAGGCCTTCGTGAAGAATAGGGCGCAAATCCTTTTTCCTATGAGCATAAAGGCTTTGAATCAGGGAGTAGCGAAGATAGAAAGGAAAAGACAAGCTAACCTTATGCCTGAAGTGGTTGAGGAAGACAAAATGGAACTTATGCACTCGTTTGCTTCTTCCATCCAGGATGAAGTACTCCCTTATACAGCTTAGGACGTCCTTCCAAATCCCTTTAATCTGATCCAGCTCATAAAAATCCCCATTTTTGACCAACTTCTGCTCCTCCTCATCCATTTTGGGGAACTTACAAAATGCCTCATTCGAAATGCTGGTCTGCTTTTAAAATTTGATTCCTTCCATTGACAACCCTGTAACCTCAGCAAGAAAATCCTCAGTTAAATTTACAGTTATACCATGCAGGGTGACCCTGTCGTCAGACCAATTTTTGAAGAATGCCATCGTGATATGTGGTTTAGAGCCGTGGAGTCTTTCCATGTAGCTTGTAACATTTCCTTTCTACAAAATTCTCCAGACTTGATGTTTCTCTCTCCATTCTACACAACTCTTGGGCTCCTGTTTACGGGGTTCTCCCTTCCTTTCATGTGCCATACTCATTTTCTTTAAATCTTGATTACTGTGGATATTACCCTGGATCATCATGCTGTCAACTTGATTGGGACGTCGAATTTGTTTATGGCTTTTCAGGATCCGCTTCTCCCTCTTGAGGGCCTTACTCTTTAATAATTGGGTTCCTTTCCTCGTGCTGCCACTCCTACTCATTAAGATTTTATTACACTCCAAACCTACCTTCTTTCACATGTGTGGCATCGAGAAGAATGATCACCCTTAAATCCACGTTCCTTACTAAGGTTTCATCCCACCTCGCTTTTTGCCCTTCCCAGACAGCACAATTGGCAAGCCAATCTGCAACACCATTGGCTTCACGGTAGGTATGGGTGATTTTTATTTCTTCAAATTTATTCAAAAGAGTTTTCATCTCCTTTACCTTATCCTCTATGGTCCAAGACACAATATTCTTATTATTAAGGATATTTATAACATTCAAAGAGTCCCCTTCAAGCCACAATTTGGAATATCTCGAGTCCACAGCTAATTTAAGGGTCTGGAGGGCAGCTGTAGCTTCGGCAATGTGGCAGTTGGATATACCAATGGGAATTGCAATAGCATCAATAACCATTCCTACATGGTTTCTCAGAACACCACCACAACCAGCATTTCTCGGGTTCCCTTTTGCTGCACCGTCAAAGTTTCCTTTAATCCAATCTTGAGGTGGACTAATCCAAGTCACACCTGATCTGGGGTTATCAGGTTCACCGAGAATAATATCCTTACTCAGGGGGTTATCCACATTGAGATTAGATCTTAAATTTTTTTGAGAAGAAAAATTTTCCTTTAGAGCTCTAATGATGTTCTGGCCAACCACCATCCAGGGAGCTCTTTGTTTCTGAATATTCAGTTATTTCTTTCCTTCCATATTCCCCACCAGATATGGGGAAGAGTAATTTTCCATAAGAAGAGAACTTCAGGATTCTTTGAAGGGCAATACCAACTTTTGAGAGAAAGTTCAACATTTTTTTGATGAATCCATGTAATGCCCCATAGATTGAGAACCTCCTTCCAAACAAGCTGAGTGAAGGAACAATTCACAAACAAATGATCTCTATCTTCAAGGTCTCTCTTACACAGAATACACCTGTTAACAATATTGAATCCACGTTTCTGTAAATTATCCAGAGTCAAAATTTTATTTTGGAGAAGGGTCCAGAAAAAGAACTTGATTTTAGGAATGAGCCCCTTAATCCAGGCTCTTGTCCATAACGGTTTTCTGCCATTTCCCTTGGAGATGAAGATGGAAGAGACTTTAAACTATCCACTTGGCTCTTGATACCAAACAATTTTATCTTCTTGATTAGGATATAGGGATATAACATTTAGGGATAATTGAATATCCTTGAGATCTTGATCATAGTCAGTGAGGTTTACCAAAGTGTTATTCTACCAGTATTGATTAACCATTATGCCCACTCTTTGTTTACATCTTTCTATAACATCTTTATCTTGGATTTCTTCCTGTAAGGGTTTACCTCTTACCCAAATATCTTCCCAGAATTTCACCTTTTTACCATTACCTACTTTCCATGCACTACCTTCTTCAAGAACATGTTTTGTTCCTTGGACTACCCCCCAAATAGCAGATGGATGAGAAATATCTAGAGTAGTAAAGAAGTCATGAAGTGACTATTCCTTAAATAAATACTTATGCTTCCATATTTTACTCCACTCTTTATTTTCCTGATAGACCCTCCATCCCTGTTTAGCTAAAAGGGCAATGTTCATACTTCTTATTTTCCTTATACCAAGTCCCCCATCCTTAACTGGTTTGCAAATGTTATCCCATGCAATAAGAGGCATTCTCCTTTTCTCCTCAGAACCTGACCAAAGAAAGTTTCTTTGGATTTTTTCAATTGCCTCAGCAAATTTAGAGGGGATTTTGAAAAGACTCAAAGCATACGTAGGTATACTTTGAAGGCTTGCTTTGAGGAGAGTTAACTTTCCTCCTTGGCTAAGAAGACAACCTTTCCATCCCACTAACTTCTTACTAAATTTATTAATAAGACCTTCCCAAAAAGCTTCAGGGGTTTTCAATCCAAAAGGGAGACCAAAGTATATGGAAGGAAAAGAGCCTATAGAACAATCAATAATTCTAGAAATTTTGTTCTGTCTATAAACTGGGGTATTAGTAAAGAAAATTGCTCTTTTATTCCAGTTTATCAGTTGTCCAGAGGCAGAGGTGTACAAATTAATTGCTTCCTTAAGAGTCCTTGCTTCAGTAACTTCAGACTGTCCCATGAAAATAGTATCATCCACAAATTGACCATGGGAGCAAGTTAAAGGATGCGAAGAGGGTCTCAGACCTTTATACTGACTTCTATGAACTAAGTCCCCAAGGTATCGTCCCATACTATCTGCCATGATAATAAAAAGAATAGGGGATATAGGATTCCCTTGTCTTAATCCCCTAGACGGATTGAAAAAATGAGACGAGATCCCATTTACCAACACAGCTATAAAAGTAGTAGATATCAACTGTTTGATAATATTAACCACTCTTTGTTCAAATCCAAAGGTAATAAGGCTTTTAGAAAGGAAATGCCAATCCACCCTGACGTATGCTTTAGCTATATCCACTTTCATTAAGAACCCCTCGGTGTTGGATTTGAGAAGTGAATGAATATTCTCATGCGCCGTTATAACTGAGTTGAGGATTTGTCTGCCAGGAATGAATCCATTTTGCTGATCAGCAATTATTGAGGGGATCACAAGGATTAGTCTGGTCGTAATTACTTTGGAGATTATCTTATAGAGGGAGTTGCACAAACTAATCGGCCTAAACTGATCAAGGCTATCCGCATCTGCTTTCTTCGGAATAAGGCATAGAAAAGTGGCATTAATTTCCTTAAGCATCTATTTAGCTCCAAAAAACTCCTTCACCGCATTACTGACATCCTTTCCTATAAATTTCCAAAACTTTTGAAAAAAGAACATGGGGAAACCATCTGGTCTGGGAGCTTTTTCTCCTCCAAGAGATCTTACAGCTTTAAAAATTTCCTCCTCCTTAGGTATAGAACATAACATATTATTCTGCTCCTTCATGATCAATGGGGGAATCACTCGTAGAATATCAGCCTGACCTTTCAAGTCGATGTTTCTATCTGCCTTCATCAGGGAGGAGAAAAATGAAATCATTTCCTCCTTAATTTCCTTTTCCTCTGTTATCTTCTGAGCTCCTTTTTTCAAATAATGAATATGTGTTTTCGCTCTGTGTTTCAAAGTGGAGAGGTGGAAAAACTTAGTATTTTTATCTCCATCTTTCAACCATTGCACCCTTGATCTTTGTCTCCAATAAATTTCCTCCTTAGTTATTATGTCTTGGTACTGTACCAATTGTTCGCTTTCTTCTCTTTGGGATTCAAAAGTATATCCATATTGCTGGATTTTTTCTTGTATTCTTCTGATATTCTCCTTGATGATCTTCTTTTCCAAAAAAATATTTCCAAAACAGTCCTTATTCCATTTCTTAACTTTCTTTTTAACATTTTTGAGTTTGGAAACAACTTGAAAGAGAGCTGATCCCTCTATAGAGATATTCCACCACTCTTTTATTTTGTCTTCAAACTGTGGATGCTGCAGCCGCATCTTTTCAAATCTGAATGGATGATTCTTTTTTTGGTTTATTTTATCCGCTAAGAATCCAAGAAGGGAATGTTAAATATGAAAGAGAACCTCTATATATACTAATTGCATATATAGTAATAATAAATAATAAATTTCCTTAATTTTTAATTTGAGATTTTCTTATAAATATAAACATGTCTCATATTTTAAATATCTTTATTTATGTTTGTGTGTGTGTGTGTGTGTCTATATATATATATATATATATATATATATATATATATATTTTATTTATTTTATTTTATTTTCTATTGTTTTGTTTACACACTCTTTTTTTGTGTGTTAAATATGAGGGGTCGGCTAACCCTTAGCCTATGGCCTTAGGCCTATGGGCCCTGATTGATCCTCAATGGGGAGTGGAGATGGCCAGCTAGCCAAACGCCCTTTCCCCTTCCTATTAGAAGCGAGGGTTGGGGGTTGTCCTAGCCTTTGCCCCCACCCTTTTCTATAATGTTGTTTTAGGTTTTCAAATTTATTCATTAAATAAAACTAGTATTATATTTATTTATTGATATATATATATATATATATATATATATATATATATATGTATATATATATATATATATGTATATATATATATATGTATGTATATATATATATATATGTATATATATATATATATATATACATACATATATATATATATATATATATATATATATATATATATATATATATATTATAACATAATGTCATGCAATGCAGTTTTATTATATTAATATTTTTTTATTTTTTATTTTTCAATTATAATATATTATTTAATTTTATTTTATTATATGATTATTTATATATATATAATTTCTTTTAAATTATTATAACATAATGTCATGCAATGCAATTTTATTATATTAATATTTTTTTATTTTTTATTCTTCAATTAAAGTATATTATTTTATTTTCTTATATGATTATTTATATATAAATAAAATTATATATATATATAGACACACACACACACACACACACACACACACACACACACACACACACACACACACACACACACACACACACACACACACACACACCTATATTTTCTATTCTTCAATATATATAAAAATTTAATGCTAGGTATATATACACATTTCTTTAATTTTATTACATTTTTTAATATATGATATATATGCATAACATATATATTAATGTGAAATATGACAACCTATTATTAAATCTTTCACTTATATCTATATCACATATATGTCTTTTCATTAATGCTTATTTTTTAAATTTTAAAAGTAATATTAACACTTATTTTCTATAATAATCTATTATTATTTCAAAAACAACACCCCAATTAACATAATAAAAAATATGTATATATACACAAATGAGTAATAAACATATTTTTTTCATCAATTTAGATCAACCTAGTATAAATAATCTTCACACGTTATGTTTTATTTTCCACATCTAAATAAGAGAATGGGATAGGGGAAGAGAATTTTTTTGTTGTAATCCAATTATAAAAAACAAACAAATAATTCTTTTGTAATAATAACTTCAATAAGAGATTGATTTTCACTTTCACTAACTTTTTATTTTTAAAATATGGAGGGGAGAGACAAGAGTGTAGAGAAATATATTCTCATTTCAATGTAATAATGCAATGAGAAATACACTTTAAAATATTATGTGTAAGAGAGAGATAGAAAAAATTCATCCTAATTCCATAACCACTCATACAACATAACCAAATAAAGAAAACAAACATTCATTTATTTAAAATGTCATTAATCCCATCTATCATAGAAAATGAACTTCACTTTTATGTAAGATAAATAACTACAATTTCCATATTTATTCTATTCAATAAATAATAAATCCCTTAAAATAATACATGAGTCTAAAATCCTTAACAAATAACACCATCAATCTCATTATATAGCAATAGTTATAATGAAAAAAAAAATCTACATAATGAAGAAGGCATTGCAAGCCAAAAAGAACCAATATAATTAACCCATGAGTAACCCTCTTTTAACTCCAAGATCCAAGCTTGAAATAATATATACACCTAATAAGAACAAACCCCAATATTTTTAACCTCTCCAAAGTGGACCAAAGCAAGGTGCTTGACCACCCATCCTACATGCATCATTACATGGGATTCTCACTAAGTAAAGTCCATACATATCCTCCCCAAGCCTGAGGGAAAGAGGCATGCCTCAAATCATATGCATAATTGAATAATCTTAAAAGGGCAATGATTATAGGTGCCAATAATTAACAAAATAGGATAGAACAATATTCACAATAAAAACATAAATAACAAGGAAGTCATAAAGACTTCACAAATGGGAAGAGAAGAGGGTACTTGCTTTCTTTTTCCAATAATTTCATTAATGAACAGAATGGAATCCCAATCCAAATAAAAGAGTGATTATCAAGAAATAATTTTCCTCCCTAGACCTCTCATAACCCAAAATTAACACAACAACAAAATAATAAGACAACAATAAATGGAAATCATGGAAACAATATAAGATGGAAAAACTTAAGAAAAACTATAAATCAATGGCCTCAAGCCAATCAAAACATTTTTTCATTTTATTTTAAGAAGATTCATTCAAGATAAAACTAGAGAAGATAGATAATTTAAACATAAAAATTAATAGTCAATAGACCTACCTCAAACCAAAAGTTTCACTTCTTCCAAAAGCACTTTTCCAAGAACCCATGTCCTTTAAAATACAAAATGCATCCCCAAAAATACCAAAATAAGGTCCTTAAATAGAGAATATAAAAAAAACAATGACTAATATGAGGGTGACACATTGCCATCCTCATCCTAATGATGTGATCTCTCTTAATAAATTCTCTTACAAACCTCATAAATATCCTCGTACAATCACATGTGTGTTTCTTCCACTTAAATGCATAACACAATTTTTTGTACAAATAAAATAAGATTTATTTGTGGAAGAATAAATGATGCCATAAATGAGGGACTTTATGGGACAAAAAAGTTGTCAATAGTATTTTAATACCCAGCTACCCAATGGGTATAGGTATAGTCCCAAAAGTAACTTGTAAGAGAAGATTTCCTTGTCAAATACTCAAGCTAAAAAGTTGTTGATAATAAAAATCCGAGATTGAATAGATGGGTTGGATATGTGCGTCAACTCAACCCATTAACAAGGTTAAATAACCTCATTGAGTGTTAATATAAGTTTAGGATGATTAAATTATAAGATAGGTTTAGGTCAAATCACCAAAATTTAAAAATAAAAAAGAGAAGAATTCAAAAGACACAAACTAATACAATTAACAGATTGTAAAGAATGAAGTGTATAATATTAAAGGTTTAGAGTGAATTTAGGTGTGTATATGATCTATCAAGGCATGTCTGAGTCACTCTTAATCTTACCTTTTCTCTCTTATAATTTGCACACTCAATACAACATAAAATACATCGAATAAATAATTGATATGATTAAGTATTTATATATATAATATAACTATCAATACGAGTATGCCACAAAACTGAATCATAATCTTTGGTTAGTGCAACATAATAAATTATAAGTCATAAAATGAATCATCTTGTTAAAGAACATCAATATTTAAACAAAGCATACATCCAATCAAGAAAATCATAGTAAGTAATCATGCATCCAATTGAGGTTTATTGAACTACGTAATTAAGGTACATGGTGATAATCCTATATAGTCTAATACAAATCCATCAAGACCACAAAACATACCAAAAAATATTATTTGAAAAAATAATATAATTAGGGTAACATAAAATATCCCATGTCAAATTTTCTACACATATAAATGATCACCACATATGAAGAATAGATCAAGATGAAACTCAAGCTAACAAGTGAAACAATGATTATAAACTTGTGTTTTTAAATAACCCAGTTTTGATTATATATTTCTAATGTCTTTATGTCAGTTAAATTATTCACTAAGTTTTCTCTTATTATAATTTTATAATTATTCACATATTTTAATATTGTGAAAGTTTATTTTATTACATTGATGAATATTTTTTAATTAATAATTAGGATTAATTTCCCTTAGGTAGTGTCCATAGTGTCAATATATCATATTGTCATCCATTGTCTCAAACCAACTAAAGCTAAAATATATTATATAGATGTATAATTATCATTAGTGGTATGTAAAATCATTTGATAACATAAGAATAATCCATGAATTAATCACATAGAGTAATAATGATCCATATTTAATTTACAAAAATAAACTAATATATGCATAAGTGGCCAAACAATCACTATATACTAAACCATCTGATTAGGCCTCCAAAAAAATAATAATATCCCTAAGCAAGGACCACATATATACATAAAATCACCACATCTGGTGGGGTGGTAAGGATAGTATCATGAACCTACGTGAAAAGTTCCCATCTCAACCCAATAGCTATATTCTAAGCTACTTCTCTTCCCCCACACCATGACATAGGCATAATAGTTATGCACATACAAAAACATGTGAGAACAGTACCAAACATCATCAAATTAAATTTAAATAGATAAATAAATAAATCATGTAGAAATAAAACCAATAATATGAGACCAAGTGGTTTCAAAAATAAAACTCAATTGTAAAAATCAACAACAATCTTAATTCTCTATAAATTAATTAGAATATTCAAAGACAAGAAAAATAGTAATGGTTTCAAATCAAATTAAAATAAGGTATTAAAAAAAATTAAATTTGGTAAAGCATAGATGAAAATAGATCACATTATGAACACTATGTGATTTTAGAAATCATTCAAGGGGAGAAGGAATAAGGTAAGAAGGCATCTAATGGTCCATTAACCATCATAGAGAATCAAACTATGTCATTTGGCATAGGGATCTAGTCCACCTACCTTTACCGATATAAATATAGTCCACTAGCCATCCATAGAATTTAATTATGTCATCGGCATAGGGACATGGTCCACCATAACAAGTATCAACTAATACAAATGAGTGAGAATATCAAAAACACTTACACATAGCATCATAATGCCCTATAAGTATCAAATGTAACTAAACTAGTTCTCATATCTAATTGTTAGCAACCAACATGTTATAAAATAACATAGCTATTAGAGAATAACCATGCCAAAACATAACATAATAATTATATGGTCAAAGTACTACTGAGGGGAAAAAATTGTTTATATGTCTAAATGATTCTCACTAACAACTATCATTTTTTATAATTATCTGAACTATTGATAGGATCCATTTAATCATATTAACAATAAAATTATGCATTGACATTACTATTCTCCAAGTTATAATATAAAAGACTTGATCTTCATCATTCCTAACTATGGTGTAGTATGACAAATAAAATAGAGTTTTGAAAATCCTAACATGTGCACCTAATATATTAAATTGCATGCTACTTATCACAACACATATCATGTTTCATTTTTCTTTTGAATGTAACAAAACTAAATATCTAGATTTCCATTATTATTATACTAACATCACTTCTTGAGAATACCCATGTTGAAACCAAGATATTTGTGGATAGATAACCAAGGTAGTTTATTATAATCTTTGATCATCTATAAAGTAAATACCAATTGTGGGATATAAAATAAATAGGTTACAAGTTCTTATTTGATTCAATACTTATGTTTTTAATCCTTTTAGAAGCTTATTGAGTAATTTATCCTTATTAGGCATATCACTAAGAAATAAATGATGTAAATGAGTCCATCTTATGAGACAATTTTGTTCTTAGGTTGGTAGGTGTGAATTAAACCAAGTTCTAAAATTTCCACTAGAAAGTGAATAATCCTTAGTCTTAATTAAGATTAATAAATTTAAGATCCATTATTAATTATTGTAAAATTTCCCAACATAAGTCAACAAAGGTTTACTAAATACATTTCAAAGGACTAGTGTTGGCTATACAAGTCACAAGTTCTAATTGGAATAATATTCATAAATATTATTAATATCATCGAAAGTTTCAAAACATAGTTTTATTAAAATAAGGAAAAGTTACAAATTAAGCACTAAGAATAAGTACCTAGTATCTTATTAAAACATTGATTTCTTCACACTTATAATATATAGAATTATGTTATCCATTTAGTGACATTCCATAAATTTTATAATTATATAAATATAACTATTATCACTATCTTTATCTTAATATTTCAAGGTTATTTAGGAGATCATAATTGACTATGTTGTATGTGGGTCTGAGATTATATCATAAAAGTGAATCATTTCAAGAAATATACCAACACGTCATGACTCTTCTAAGTTATGAACATGTAATAAAATATTTCAAGTCTCATAATATTAAAAAAATAATCATTATATTAAATGAATATATTTACTAGTCCCTTACTTTAAAATAAAATTATTCTTTATACCATGTTAGCAATATCATAATTTTAGGATAGTTAATTTAATATAGAAATCATTCTTATTAAAGTATCAACATATATATAATTTTATCAATCATTAAATATTTGTAAATTCTAACCTAAAAATTCATGAAGGGGTTGATAAGTCTAATCTAAACATGTGAACTTTTAATTCTCAGTCAAAGATAAACAAATATTTTTAATGCTATCAACCAAATAAAGGTACAACTAGGAAACAATTACACCATTTCATATATTCTCATCATAGTATATAATATTAAAATATCTCTATAAAAATTTATTCAAATAATATCTAAATTTATTGAAAACACAAATGCTACCCCACCTCTAGTGCATGGTTAATCATATATACTAGAATACTAAGAAAACACTTTATGATAAAGATACTTCAAAAGTAAATATATATGAAAAATCATAGTCTAACATCATTAATATACAATTATATTTAAATAAATATATTAAAAACTAGATAATATATGAAACTTTAATTTGAAATATATATATATAGGTCTACAAAGTTCTCAAATCAAAATTCAATGAAACTTAACCCAAACACCAACAACATGGTCACACAACTCAATTTAAGATCTCAATTTTATTTGAGTGAAAATGGATACAAAATAGATTAAGAGTAAAAATCATTCAAGTTTTTTTCTAGAATAAGCCTAAAACAAAATATAATTCTACTATTTAATATAATAGTACATCAAAATTATAACCTAAATTATTTAACTTTCTTGTTTATCTTACTTACATCCTTATATATTATCATTATTTACTACAGTTACTCCATTTTTAATTTTATTTACTCAAACATAATACATTACATTATACACATAATGTCACTCAACATTATACATCATAGTCTAACATCCTTAATATACAATTATATATAAATAAATATATTAAAAACTAGATAATATATGAAACTTTAATTTGAAATATATATACATGTCTACAAAGTTCTCAAATAAAAATTCAATGAAGCTTAACCCAAACACCAACAACATGGTCACACAATTGAATTTAAGATCTCAATTTTATTTGAGTGAAAATGGATACGAAATAGATTAAGAGTAAAAATCATTCAAGTTTTTTTCTAGAATAAGCCTAAAACAAAATATAATTCTATTATTTAATATAATAGTACATCAAAATTATAACCTAAATTATTTAACTTTCTTGTCTATCTTACTTACATCCTTATATATTATCATTATTTACTACAATTACTCCATTTTTAATTTTATTTACTCAAACATAATACATTACATTATACACATAATGTCACTCAACATTATACATCATAGTCTAACATCCTTAATATAAATAAATATATTAAAAACTAAATAATATATGAAAATTTAATTTGAAATATATATCAATGTCTACAAAGTTCTCAAATCAAAATTAAATGAAGCTTAACCCAAACACCAACAACATGGTCACACAACTCAATTTAAGATCTCAATTTTATTTGAGTGAAAATGGATAAGAAATAGATTAAGAGTAAAAATCACTCAAGTTTTTTTCTATAATAATCCTAAAACAAAATATAATTCTACTATTTAATATAATAGTACATCACAATTATAACCTAAATTATTTAACTTTCTTGTCTATCTTACTTACATCCTTATATATTATCATTATTTACTACAGTTACTCCCTTTTTAATTTTATTTACTCAAACATAATACATTAAATTATACACATAATGTCACTCAACATACTTTTTGAAAATATTGATATTATATTTTCATCAGTATATATCCATTAGCTATCATTTTTAATAACAAAGTAATAAATTTAGCCAACACTTTTCTCTATGTTTCTTCATCTTATTATCTTTTCATAATATCTAACCACCATTGAATTCTCCATTATATTTTAATAAAACCAAGGCATGTTTAACTTTAAAATAATTGAGATAATGGTCATTCATTACCAAGATATGTAAACACAAATTAATCTAAATGGGGCTCTCAAACCGATTTAACCACATGGCTCTACCCAACGAGTAACTTGTATTAATTCATTACAGAAGAATCAACATCAAATACAATGCCCAATGTTTTTAGTGTTGAACATAAAATATGATACCAAAATGTAATTCCAAAAAATTTAACTAAATAACACCCATAAAAAACACTTTTTGTTCCATTACTAAAATTATATTATTTCTATTAGCTTGGGTAAGCCTATACACTAATACATCTAGATGGTTTCCATTAACCACTATGGTTTAGATAAACAAACAAATAATTAATTTGACAATTTAAAATTGGTTAATAAAATCATTTTAAAAGAATAATAAATTTAATTATCAATTAATTATTTTAAGCCACACACTTTTATAAACATAGAGAACTAATTAAATAGACTTAGAAAGATATTTAAATAACGAGTCAACCATGTAAATAAATCAAAAGTAGATTTAAATAGTCTTGTT
Organism: Torreya grandis; assembly: GCA_037957365.1. Taxonomy (NCBI): domain Eukaryota; kingdom Viridiplantae; phylum Streptophyta; class Pinopsida; order Cupressales; family Taxaceae; genus Torreya; species Torreya grandis. The sequence goes on from JARHVA010011084.1 coordinate 92,686, forward strand.
TAATAATTTAATAAATCCTTTTTTCATAAAGATTAATATAATAAATTAAATTAGACCACATGATTTACCTTAATGTCTAATAAAAAACTATTATGTTGCAAGATTAATAAAATAAAAATTCAAAGGGGTTCCCACTAAAATCTAGGTTTTTTTAAAACTACCTAAATTACATAAGATCAAATACAAGAAAATATTTAATTTACTTACTAAAAATTATTTAAATTTCATTTAAAAATAACTCTATTGAATAACCCTTTTAACAATCTAAGCGAGAAAAACAATAAAATAAGCATAAACTAAAAAAATTAACTAACTAATTAATCATTTAATAATTAGTTTAAAATTTAAAATAAAACTAACATTTTTTATTCCTTTTAAGTTACATAAAATTAATAAAATAATAAAAAATTATTTAATTATTATTATTTACCACTAATAATTAGATAACACCCTTTAAACATTAAAGGAAAAATTATTTATTCAATTATTGACCTAAAAAGGCTAACATGTGAATGCGAATAAAAAATGTGTTTCATCATTATTTCAAGCATTTAATTATTGAATTTTATAAACTCAAATGTAAATAATTAAATTATTCCTAAATAGAATGTTTAAATTAAAACTAAGCAATTAATTCCATGTAAATATGTTAAAAGTAAATTTAAATAATTTAAATTTCAAATTTCAAAGTCAAAGGACTTTTTCCCACTTGAAATTGGTGGATTAAATGACAACCTTTGGATTAAATTAATCTCATCCCTAAGATCTATGGGTTTCAAATGTTACCCTATATTTCCTTATGCTCAATATAAATGTTATTTTCAAGCCCTTTTCTCAATTTTTTCTTTCATTCTTTTACAGATTGAAGAAGATTTGGGAATGAAGATCCAAGAAGAGAATGCTAAATGTGAAAGGTAACCTATGTATATATACTCATTATATATATAGTTAGAATAAATAATAAATAATTTCATTTTCAATTTGAGATTTTCTTATAAATATAAATTTCTTAGATTTCAAATAACTCTATTTGTGTGTGTGTGTGTGTGTGTGTGTGTGTGTGTGTGTAAATATAAAATAAACATTCAATATATAAATATTATGTATGTATTCATATCAAACCCTAAAAAAATATATTCTTTGATATATATTATTTATTTATTTATTTATTTATTTATTTTCTATTTTTTTGGTTTATATATTCTTTTTTTTTGTCTTAAAGATGAGGGGTAGTTAATCCTCAGCCTACGGTCTTAGGCCTACGACCCCTAGTTGATTCTCAATGGGGAGTGTGGATGGATAGTTGGCCAAACCCCCTTCCACCTTCCTATTGTAAGGGAGGAATGGGTGTTAGACCATCCACCACCCCCAACCTTTGCTATAATTTTTTTTTGGTTTTCAAATTTCTTCATTAAAAAAATTAAGTACTATTTATTTATTTATTTCTATTATATTTTGGTATTATAATATATATATATATATATATATATATGTATGTATGTATGTATGTATGTATGTATGTATGTATGTATGTATGTATATGTATGTGTATATGTACACACACACACATACATACATATATAATGAATTTTAAGTTTTAAAACATAACGTCATGCAATACAATTTTATTATATGATAATTTTTTTATATTTATTTTTTAATTATAGTAGATTATTATTATTTTTTTAATTTTTACTATACTATATTATATTTCTTATTTATATCAGTAATTATATATAAAAATAAAATGATGTAAATATATATTTTCCCATTCTTTAATATATATAAAAAATTCATGTTAGGATGATTTAAGTATATATACACATATTTATTTATTTTTATTACACTTGTTAATATATGATATATATGCATAACATATATATTGATGTGAAATCTAACCACCTATTAATGAATCATTCACTTATATCTATATCACATATATGGTTTTATATTAATGATTATATTTTTATTTTGAAAGTCAAATTAAGATTCATTTTCTATAATAATATATTATTATTTCAAAAATAACACCCTAATTAACATAACCATAAATATTTATATATA
>JARHVA010011085.1:0-94664 GCA_037957365.1 Torreya grandis
ACAAGATTATAGATGGTCACCTATAGACACTTGTAGGTCTATAAATTCAAGCAAATTTATGGTGTTAATGTTTGATGAAGGTTATCCAAGAATGATATCATGGTGGTGGTTCAATGTTGAAAGGTTCAGTACATCAATGAGTAATTTAAAAGTACTTGAGGCTAGGAGGTGGCTAAATGATAAGACTATTCTCAACAATCACCTATAAGACTATGACTGTGTTGACAGTGGATATAAGAGGTTTGAAGATGTTTTGAGGGGATAATTAACTTTGAATGTAGTGAGTAAGACCTAATTGTAAGGTTTGTTCATTGTAGATGTCATGATAGAAATGAAGAAGGCCAAAAACCTTAGACTTCATAGTCAACTCTCTCAAGCAATCACCTACAACCTGTTAAGAAAGTTGTCCTGAATAGTGAGATTGTGGATAGAGAAAGGATATTCAAGACAATAAAACACCATCATATCATGATGGATTCATTGGAATTTAGATAATGATAATGGAAATTCACTCAAACTAATATATAGTTAGATCTCCCTAATGACACCTATAGTTATCTATGTGAGAAAATTGTCTTTAGATAGTAAGGTGATAGAGTTGGAGTCTTCAAGACATTGAAAGGGTTTTAAGTTATCAACATGAAATAGAGTATATCATTTGAGAGTTTTAGGGATTGACTTTGGAAACCAAGAAAATATTTCACATGCTCAAAACTCTCAAATACACTCCTAGGAGGATTTACATGGGATGTTAGGATCATAGGTAAATATTAACATCCTAATGAAATTAAATTTTGTGTAATTATTTGGAGGATTCATACATTCAGCTTTATGAATCATCCTTAAGAACCCAAGTCACTTTCATACTACCTAGGAGGGCTATAAAGACTAGGTGAGATAGAAATCAACTTTCATGCCTCTAGATGGATCATAAAAAATAAAAAAAAACACCCATAAAATGTCCAATACTCTCATTATTATAATACCATGCCATTGGCTTGTACAATACTATATGGAACCATAAAGAAAAAGGCTAAAATGATTATTTTTTATTATTTTATAGGTCTGTACAGTGAATCAGAACTTTAAATTTAACATACAGGAGGGGGAGGATGTATAAGTGAATCAAATGACTATTTGGGGTTTGTAATTTATGAGGAGCCTTTATAATCATTTTTCACTCTCTTGATAGGGAGGCCTAATTGAGGCCTAGTTAGGAGAGAGAAAGGGTAGAAAAAGACATCTCCAATCACTCTTAGATAATGTAATTTAAAATGGAGATGTAAATCCATATAGGGTAATAGAATATGTCCTTATATTCTCAATATATTTTATACTTTGTTCTCGCAAGTCGGTTTGCATCACTTTAAGGTTACACATAATGAGACTTATTTGAGGCTTTTGGTAGAAAATGACCTATTGGGTCTAGTTTGAGACTTAAAAATGGGGTTTTATAGGTAAAATATGTGAATAAGTAACCCATGAAGTTTGGATGAGCTAAAAAATATAAATCCAAGTTTTGACACTTATGTGCAAAATAGGCCTAAGGAGAAGAAGAGTCCTTTAGACACCTTGCAAGAGAAATAAATGATGCATCAAAGAGAATTTATCTAGGTTAGTTGAGAGTTGTTAAGAGAAGATAAAATAGGTATAAAAAATTTATTTGAACATTAATAAGGAAACTTATCCTTTAACATGTCAGACCAAGGGGAGTTTCAACAAGCTACTAAAGGTGTCAAACAAACTTTCAACTCCCACACCACTTAGAGAGTTGGAGAATATGCAAAGGAGCTACACATGGATTTGAAAACCTATTGAGATAGTTTTATAACTCCTCTTATTTTTGTAACTCACATGACACTTATATACTCTCTCTCTCTCTCTCTCTCTCCTACACCCTTCTCTTCTCTCTCACATTCTCTATATATTGAGCCACTTTTGGCCAAGTTTGTATCCTCTACATGATTATGGCAAAGCTATTCTCATTTACATCCTTTGAGTAATAAATAATGATTAGGTTTACCTTCTTCATGAGTTGTTTAATGTGTATGTTAGGCTAGTTGATCTTGCTAAGTGATAGATTCTCTTCCTTAGCATGTTTTCCTTGGTTGCATCTATATTCAACTTTAAAAGTCTTTGTAGGTCTCTTGAAGTGTTCTAATGTAGTTTTCATGAGTTTAGTGATTTGTCCCTACACTAGTGTCATGATATGACCTTTTGTTTAGTCTTCATAGCTTAAGTTTACTTCACAAACCTCTATGATAAATACTAATGAAAGGGTAGATTTGGAGTAGTGTTATATGCATGTTAGACTTGTGTTTGAAGTGTACTTACAATTGGTTGGTAGTGGTTACGTTATAATTGGTGCATCATGCCATTAGGATAGTTTAATTTATGTTTCCTCTCTCCCTTTTCATCCAAATGAGCTAGTAGTTTAGGTGATGATATTCAATAGACAAACCAAGCAATATATCCCTTTAATCTATAGGCTTACCCCTACTATAGACAACCCATAGGCCTAGGGGTAATTGCATGTTACACACAATTTGGAGAAGGTTTGAACTACCTCACCAAGGGTGAAAAATTAAGTGATAATAGTTTTGACATGCTCGATGGGTCCAAGGTCCAAAAGAGTGGAATAATTATTGGTATGTTCTTCCTCATATCAACCTTTGGAGGAATTCAACAAACACCAATGATGACTCCAAATGCAATCAGCTAGTTATAAGTAACCTATGTACTTATTATGAATTTTTTTGATCATATAGTATGTTATCATTTTTATAATGAAGTTGGCATGGTTGTATATGATGAAAGCTTCTAATACACACCTCCATGTCAACCTTGTCATGACCCTAATTATATGTTGAAACTACCCTTTCAAGATTATTATCAACCCTATGAGTCATGGAAGTCTTCTGGTTAGCCTACTCCCCCCTTATATGATCAAGATGTTATTGATCAACCCTATGAATAAGCCCATGAGGAAGGCTATCAATAAAACTATAAATGTCTCCCTATTAGCACTATGATCCATATCAACCTCAACATGATTCTTATCAGCCTTGTCATGAGGAATTAGATGATCTTATTGATTGGGAAGCAAAATATTGAGAAGCAAAATCTAAAGCCTTTGAAGCTCAAGTTAGGCAACTAACTCAACAAGTTGAAGCTCACTAAAACCACCACTATTACCTCCTCTTCCTACTTCAATTCTACCTCAATCCAAATCCTTGTTGTCACTCATGCCAAATGTGCTAAAATTATAAAAAGTGATGAGAAATTGGGATAAATAACTTGATGTGATCCCTATTCATCTCATAGAGAAGTTGAAAAAAGTTAGTTCAAATTTTTATGAATAAGTGGAAGTTATTTGAAGAGGAACCGACTATGTCATCAATGATGATTTACATGAAATGAGATGTTATATCCAATGGTGGGTAGATAGATTAGAGAGGTGGGAGAGTTAATAGGTTGAAGATTAACTTACATCTGTTGAAGGTCCTCAAGAAGGCTATGGAAAAATTGAAAAACTTATTGAAGAACATGTCTTTTCCATTGACCAATCTAACTTATAATATCCCCATGAGTTCATTCAAAAAACCTCCATTCCTAAGCCCATCCATCAGTCATCCACCACTCCTCATACTCCTTGTACAACCCATGAACTTGTTCACCACTCTCCCACCATATCCCTTATTAAAGGAGAACCCATCTTATGGGAGATAAGTAAATAACAGTAAGCCAAAGTTACACCTAATCAAGAAGATGACTCAATTGTCTATGATGAAGGGTTTATTATAGGGACTCCCCTTGGTGAAAATAATTATAAGTCAATATTCTTGAGTAAAGAAAGAGAAGGTATTGATGATGTTGTATCTTCTCATGAAGAGTTTGATCAAGTGAAGGAAGAGAAGGTGTTTGAAAAGAGCATCACATCAACTGAGTTAGTTGAGACTTATGAGCATGATCAAAAGGTTGATTTTGAAAAAAATAATAGAAGATGAATCTATTGTTGACTCCATGGATCAAGATGACTTATGGAAAATATTAAATGAGATATGTGAAGAATTTAAAGGCCTTTAAAAACCTATACCTCCTAATGGTCAAGTTAAAGACACTCTTGAAGATGATTTTCCACTTGAAGAAGTGTTACAAAAGGAAAATATTATACCATATAAACTTGTGTAAATTACAACCAACATTAAAATTAAGAATCTTCAAATAAGCAAGTTGAGTTTGATGAAGTGATAAATGATCAAGAAGATGAATTTGTAGAAGTTATGGTTCTTGAAGAGAAAAAAAGCAAAGATGATTGGTAGTAACATATTGAACTTCTCCAAGAAGTTGAAGTCCTTTGAAATGTTGAAGGTCAAGTTCATAAAAATATCAAACAAGATGTCTTCATTGAGGATAATGATGAGGATTGGATTGCATATGTTAAGCTCCTTGAAGAGCTTGATGAGCTTGTAGCAGTTGATGGGAAGCCTAATGTCATTCAAGATGCCATGAAATTCAAAGAACCATGCTTAAATGAAACATCATTGGACAAGGTTATAACTAAGGAGTCTCATGAGAAGATTGAGATTGTTGGAGAACAAAAAGAGTTCACCTTCATAGGTGATATGCTTTTAGTTGTTGTTGTTAAATTGGAGATCATGTCAAGGAGATTGACAAGCATGAAGGAGTTGAAGAAATAAAAACCAAGGCTCAAAAGACAACTTGATTCATTTCCTCTTTCATCTCATGGAGGAAAAGATTGTACAAGCTTCCCATTTGATCTAAGAGGAAGATTTATTTTTTAGGTTAGTTCGTAGATAGTCTAGTTTGCTTATGTTGTTTTTTGTGTTTCTTAAGTGCTTGATATCACATTTGGTGTCCTAATTTATTTTGTGTGTGTTATTCGTTTATGTGTGTTGTGAAGGTAATTAGTTAATTGAGTCATTTTCAAAGTCTATTCAAGTTTGAAAATGAGTATTAGAGACTCCATTGCCCAATTGACATGCAAGGCTACTAGTCCTACAAGCATTGCAGGCATGCTACCCCTATGAATTGCCAAAAAATGTTGACCAAATTTGACCCCAATTTAAATTTGTAACCCCATTATAAATTCAAACCTATCATATGGTCATGCTATACCCTATATGGTCCTTAAAGTCTTCATTTAACCTTGTGAGCATGGTTTAAGGTTAATTTGGAGAAGTGAAGGTAATTTCATGTTGTGGTCATTATAGTGTTCTAGGGGTGTCATGAGGAAATAATTCATGGTCAATTTATGTCATAGGTTATTAGGGGTTCATTAATGTCATTTTATGTCTTAAATTTTTTTTCACAACATTTCATGAGGTTTTGGAAAGTTTAGGGTTCATTTACTAGTTTTAAGGTGTTAAATATGCATAAAAAATGGATTTTTGGTTAAATTTATATGTGTCAAAGTTCCCTCAAAGGATAAATAAATATCATACCACTTAATAAGAGTTTTTATTGGTTACTTAACTATCACACCTATCAAAGGAATAATAAAAAGGACATGTTCTTGAAATTCAATGCCACTTTGAGGATTTAGAGAAGTTGTAAAAACTTGTGGAAGTCATTCTCAAGTGAAAAAAACTTCATAACATCCTTTCATCTTCTATAGGATAGAAACAAGCTTGGGAAGAGGTTTGAGCTCTCATAGTTGTAGATTTTTTTCTCTCTCCTATTGCTTCATTTATAAGTTTAGTGAAGGATAACTTCAAGAAGATAGTACATGCCATATAGGTAGATTTGGTAGATGATATTTTGGAAAAATTTTGGGACCCATATGGGTTTCCAATTTGTGGAATTGGTAATTATATTTGTGATCTTAGATTTATGAATAATCACTAATAGCCCAAACTACTTTTTGAGAGCTTAAAACCTCATAAGATGAGTTTGGAGTAACTCCAATATAAAATGTGAATTCATGGATACTAAAAAATAGTTGATTTGAGTTATAATATGCATTTATATGCCTCACACACATTTATAATCATGGTGTCATGTGTGGATGTCCTTTTGGCATGAAAAGTCTCTCTTGGGTAGTTTGTAAGTGATTGGTAACTTTTCTATGTTTCAAAGGTTCTCTAAGTAGTTTAGTGCATCCAAGTGGTTATTCATGGTCTTATAATCTCATTTAAATCCATTCATGTCTCTTTTTATCAACTAAACATTCTATACAAGTCCCAAGGAGGTCACATCTCTTTCTACTTGGTGGACTGTGTTCTCTATGTCTGCATAATAGTTGAGTTGATTTGAGGATTTTGAGTACATGTTTATGATGAAATTGAAGTTGAGTTTCATGTTTAATATTTTGGTGTAATGGAGGTAATAATATTTTGGTCATAACATTCATATTTTCACCTTTCAAGGTTCCAAGCACAAAAGATTGTAGATGGTCACCTACAACCACCTATAGGTCTGCAAATTCAAGAAAATCCATGGTGTCCTTGTATGATGAAGGTTATCCAAGAATGAGAACATGGTGGTGGTTCAAGGTTAAAATGGCCAGTATATTAATGAGGACTTTCAAAGAACTTGAGGCTAGGAGGTAGATACATAACAAGGCTGCTCTCGATAATCACCTATAGGACTGTGATGATGTTGACAATGGATATAAGAGGTTTGAAGATGTTTTGAGGGGATAATGAAATTGGAATATAGTGAGAAAGACCTCCTTATAAGGTTTGGTCACTGTATATGTCATGATATAAATGAATAAGGCCAAAATAATTAGACTTCAAAGTTAACTCTCTCAAGCAATCACCTACAACCTCTTAATAAAGTTATTTTGAGTAGTTAGATTATGGATAGATCAAGTATATTCAAGACACTAAAAAGAGTCTTAAGACACCATAATAACATGATAGAGTCATTGGAATTTAGATAAGGATAATTGAAAGTCACTCAAACAAATACACAATCAGAGCTCCCTAATGACACCTATAGTCAACTAGGTGAGAAAATTGGATTTGGACAGTAAGGTGATAGAGTTGGAGTCTTAAAGAAATTGAAAGGGTTTTGAGGTATCAACATGAAATAGAGTAGAGCCTTTGAGATTTTTAGGGATTAAATTTGGAAACCAAGAAAATATTTCACACACTTGGAACTTTCAAATACACTCGTATAGCCACCTATGTTGATTTGGTCTTGAGATAGTACTGATGACAAAACAAAAAAGTTTCAAAGTGTTGGGATAAGGAATTTAGTTATCTCAATAACATAACTAGAATTTGAGGGTTCAATGTTGCAAATAAAGCTCCTAGAATACTCAAATTTTACACCATATCAAATGAGTGTGTATAAGAATTTACTACTTGTAGGTCTACTTAAGAGACTCAAGGCCTCTCCTATTATGAACCTGTGACATCTCTTTTCTTTGTTCAGTTAGTAATTGCTATGGATACATATGCTTTGTAAGTCATCCTGTGAGAATTTTTTTTATCACACATTCATGGGAAGTAGTAATTTCTTAGTTTATAATTTATATATAAGTGTTGAGGCCATTGAAGGCATCCACAAAATTATTGTATAGAGCTTGCTCAAAGGAGGTTGCCCCCTCAAAGTGGTCTGCAATCAATTCAATATTTTCAAGCATTCTTCAGATTTAATTCATGATATTAATTTCTATTATTTATGTATTTTTATTAATTATTGTAAGAGGATCCTTTCATCTGATATCAAAGTGATTTCCAGGGACACATTTTTCTTAAAACTCTATTCTATTGCATAAATTATTTACAGTTCTTTTTTTTAGAAATTCATAACTCTATTCTATATCACAATAATATTTTTCAAATTAGGGTAAAAATTGACCACATAAATGTGGGAAGTGGTTGGGTGAAATCCCTAAAACTCATTGTGAGGAGTACCACAGGAACCCCAAAGTAGTTGGCCCATTAAGAGGACCTGCCAGTGAAATGGGCAATGGCCCCTTCTTGATTGAGTAGTTTCCATCCGTGAGGAAAACCAAGAGCTATCGTAAAGAGATAAATCCATGGATAGAAATTTTTGGAGAGTAGTACTCTCTTAAATAGCATTGGTGGCCAGAGTGAAAATTTTAAAACCCTGAGGCAACCATTGAATCTTGGGGCCCATTTCTATTAGTTTTATAACATTTTCAGCAGACTCAAAATATTCAATTAACAAAGTATCCACAGACTATTATAGGACTTGTAAATAGATATTTGATAGAACCTAGAATTTGTAAACTATTGATAGAGTCTCAGTAGACTCTCAAAGGAATTATCATCAGACAAAAAACTAGAAAATAAAAAAAAAAAAGTAATTTTTTTTACAGTATGTCTCCATCTATAACCCTATTTATCCTTAAAATTTACTTTAATACCTAAAATTCCATTCCCTACATTTTCTTCCTTGAGGTCCCATATCCCAATTCCACTCTTAATTCCCATAAATTACAAATTTTCTTTTTTTTAGGTTTTGCCATAGATTCTATTTTTATCTATTTACCTTGAAAATTTTCCTTTATGTTCATCGTATCATTCTACTCCTTTGTCCCTCTTTGGCTAATTATCTAGTTTTTCCATTTTCACTCCTAAAATTTCCCTTGCCTTCATCAATCATACTCCTACTATGCAAATTTTTTATTAAAATCCCCTTTACCCCTTTCATTTCCCCCCCAATTCAAAACCTTCCTTACTAAACATGTTTGAACTCTAGTTTTCCTATCCATTGCAAAAAAAATAAAAAAATAAAAAATAAAATAAAAAATCTATTAGTCAGGTCATGGTATTAACCTGAATAGGGGTAAAAACCATGGAAGATGAAACTTCCACCCTCAATTCCCATATCAAAGATCTTGATAAAAAAATTCTTAGCCTCAGTTTGTAACATACCACCATGAACAACAGATGACATCTAGAGTCTTATTTCAACACTGCATTTTCTTCTTCCAATAATTATCATGGGTTGAAGCTGAATTTCCCTTGATTTAATGGTGCAAATCCAACTAGATGGATCTATCAGGCTAAACAATATTTTAGTGTACATAATAATTTTGATGTCAACAAGGTTCCACTTGCATCTTTTCACTTGAAACTTGAAGCCCTTCAATGGTATCATTGGTATGCCAAGGCTCATGATGAACCCATATGGACCAATTTTCATACCCTCATTTTGTAATAGTTTGGACCTACTACTATTGATGACTTCACTGGAGAACTCACTAAACTTTGCCAAACAAGAAAAATGAGAGAATATCAAACTAAATTTGAAAAACTAGCCAATCATATAGAGGGATTATCTGATGAATTCTTTAGGAGTTGCTTTATCAGTGGACTGAAGGATGTAATTTGATCTAAGATTAAAATGTTCTGATCCAACATAATGATATAAGCCTTAGGGTTGGCTAAGTTGGTAGAGAAAAAGATCAAAACTCAGTAGCGATTCAAATATAATTTTATTCCATTCAAAAATATATCTCCATAATGATCTCAAACAATGCTAATCACCAGAACCACTCCTATCAAGCATTTGACTAAAGCAGAGATGCAAGCCCATAGAGAAAAAGGACTATGTTATAAATATGATGAAAAACTCACCTAGGGACATTGATGTGTTGAGAAAAATCTCTACCTATTGGATGTGAACTCTCTACCAAAAACTAAAGATTGGGAAGATGTTTAGGATATAATAGATGATCTAGAAGATGCTTAGTCGATTGTGGAACTTGCTTCTCAAGAAGACTAACTAGAGATCTCTCTCCATGCCTTAGCAAGAGTCACTACCCAAAAAACCATGTGGGTCAAGGGTTAATTCACAAAGCTCCCTCTCATAATACTTATCAATTTGGGTAGCACTCATAACTTCATTAACCCTCAAATCATCAAAGAGGCTGATTGTTTTATCCATCCTTGTTCCAATTTTGAAGTCATGATTATCAATGGGGGCACATTACCTTGAAAAAAAAAGTGTCATAATGTGCATATTTTTATTGGAGATTATACCTTGCATTCCAACATGTTTACCTTGCCCTTTAGTGGATGTGATGTTGTTTTGGGAGCCTAGTGGTCATGCACACTTGGACCCATCTTATGGGATTTTGCTAAACTTTGGATACAGTTTTTAGATAATGAGAAAAAACACACATTAAAAGGTTTAAAACCTATATCTCTTAGCATAATAAGTTCACATCATATGGAAAAGATTCTTAAAAATAATTCACATAGTGTCATTGCCCAAATCCATTCCATTTAGATGCAACCCTCAATAGTCTCTACTACTCCTTCTGACCTCTAAACCATTTTATAGAGGTATGCACATGTATTTGTTGAACCAGTGGGATTTCCACCTTCATGACTATAGGACCACCATATTCATCTCTTGAGAAGCATTCCTCCCAACATCAAACCTTATCACTACCCATTTTAGAAAAATATTGAGATCAAGATGCTCATTCAAGACTTACTATAGTAAGGCATTATTTTCCCTAGTACTAGCCCATATTCTTCCGTAATTCTCCTTATCTAAAAAAAGATGGGCCATGGCATATCTATACTGATTTTCATGCACTTAATCACCTCACAATCAAGGATAAGTTACCGATCCCTATTATTGATGAGTTTCATGGTGCTCATTTTTTTTCCAAGTTAGATCTCTACTCTGGTATCACTAGATCTGGCTTCATGAGGATGATATCCCTAAGATAGATTTTTGCATGCATGATGGTCATTATGAGTTCTTAGTCATGCACTTTGGCCTCATTAATGCTCTTTCAACATTCCAAGCATTGATGAATAAAATATTCTAGCCCTACTTATGGAAATTTATTTTGGTCTTCTTCAATGATATCCTCATCTATAGTAAAACATGGTCTGAGCATCCCAATCATTTAGAGCTTACATTACAACTTCTCTCTAACCATCATATTTGTGCAAAATAGTCTAAATGTACTTTTGGATAGGGTGAAGTGTAATATCTTGGGCATATTTTTTCAACCCAAGGGGTTCAGGTGGATCTTAAAAAAATAACTGCTATGACAAATTGATCGCATCCTCAGACACTCAAGAGCCTCCATAGATTTTTGGGTCTAACTAGATACTATCATAAGTTTGTCAAATATTACAAGAAGATTGTATCTCCATTGATATCTATGTTAAAAAAGGATGCTTTTACTTGGATAGAATCTATTGAGTATGCATTTGAAGCATTAAAACAAGCTATGTATACTACACCTATTCTAACTATGCCAAATTTTACCAAGACCTTCATTATTGAGAGTGATGCTTGTGATAATAAACTGGGTGTTGTTTTCCAAGAAGGATGCCCATTTTAATTCACTAGTAAATCCCTTTCTATCAATAATTCATTTCTCTCTACTTATGGGAAGGAAATGATGGCCATTTTACATGCAATATAGAAGTGGTGGCCATACCTATTAGGTAATCATTTTTGCATCAAAAATGATCACCAAAGTCTAAAATATTTCCTAGAATAACAAGTGTCTACCCCATCATAATAGAAATGGGTTAGTAAACTCATGGTTTATGATTATGAGATAAATTATGAGAAAGGTAAAGAGAATATTGTGGCTGATGCTTTATCTCATACATTTGTGGATCAAGCTTCCCTTTCAACTATTTTCATGGCTATTGTAAATTAGTTGGACACTGTATAATAGGGGTATGTCAATAACTCCTCATTATCTCAAATCATTCAATAGTTAACCACTGACCCCTCATCTAAATTTTATTATTCTTAGAATAGTGATTCTCTATGATACAAAGGTCATTTGGTGCTTCCCCATAGCATAGATCCGTAACAGGCTATATTTTATGAACTCCATGCTTATCCATCTTTAGGACACTTAGGGTTTCTCAAAACTTATGAGCAAGCATGATGTAAATTATTTTGGAATGGAATGAAAAAGGAAATTAAATAGATGGTGGCTGAATGTGATACATTCTAACACAATAAGGGTGAAACAACACTCGTCCCTAGGTTGCTCAAACCCTTGCCTATCCCTACCAAGATTTGGATAGATATTTATATAGATTTTATTGAGGGGATCCCTAAATATGGAGGGAAAATGATGATCTTGCTTGTGGTTGATCACCTCTCCAAATATAGTCATTTTTGTGCCATCAACCATCCTTATACCACCTACATAGTTGTACAAATTTTCTTGGACTATATTTTCCATCTTCATGGCATTCCTTCATCTATTATCTTTGATTGTGATGCAACCTTCACCAACCATTTTTAGATAGAACTATTTCTATGTACTGGCACTCAACTGAAGATGAGTTTCGGGTATCATCCACAAACAAATGGCCAGACTGAAATTGTCAATAAATACTTAGAAACATTCCTTCATTATTTCATCGTAGAACAACAACATTAGTGGGAAAAGTGGCTCCTTATCACCGAATGGTGGTACAATACCTCCTTCCACACTTCAATGAAAATGACTCCATCTGAGGCAGTCTAAGATCAAGCACCACCAGTGCTCTTTCCATACAACCTTAATAGTTCATTATTCCAAGAAATTGACACACTTCTTCAAACCTGAGATTAGATCCTCAACACGCTATGAAAAAATCTTCATATGGCATAAAATTGAATGAAACAATAGGAAGATCAACACTATTTTGAATGCACTTTTCAAGTAGGTGATATGGTTTTTTTTCACTCGTATCCCTATAAGAAATCCTCACTAAAACTCAAAGGGAATCATGATCTATCCCCCAAGTTATATGGGCCTTATAAGGTTCTTCAGAAGATTGGGTTGGTTACTTATAAGTTAGATCTCCAACCTTCTTCTTGAGTTCACCCAGTATTTCATGTCTCTTATCTAAAGAAAGTTATTGGCATAAACATCAGAGTCCTGACTATTTTACCTAAACTTGATAATGAAGGATATATTCTTCATAAAATAGAGGCAATCCTAGATAAGTGTACATTCCAAATTCACTCCCACTCCATCACCGAGGTTTTAATTCAATGGCACAAAATGCAACCAGAGGATGCAACATGGGAACCACTATTTCAAATTCAACACCAATTCCCACATCTAGAGATTTGAGGACAAAGATATTTATAAGAGGGAGGGGATGTTATGAACCTATGATATCTCTTTTATTTTTTCATTTAGTAGTTTTTATGGACACATATGCTTTGTAAGTCATCCTGTGAGCATTTTATTTTGTCCCACATTCATGGGAAGTAGTATTTTCTTAGTTTAGAATTTATATATAAGGTGTTAAGGCCATTGAAGGCACCCAAAGAATTATTGTATAGAGATTTCTCAAAGGAGGTTTCCCCCTTGAAGTGGTCAATGATCAATTCAAGCTTTTCAAGTGTTCTTCAAATTTAATTTGTGTTGTTCATTCCTATTATTTGTGCATTTTTATTAATTATTGTAGGAGGACCCTCTCATCTCCAAAATAAGAAACACTAGATTTTGTTAGTATTTTAAGATTATATGGGGTTAGGGAACTCTAGTAATTAAGGTAATTGGAGGCCTAAATAAGGAAGTGACAAACAAGGGTCATAGGCCATGAAGCTCCACACAAAATCCTACCTAAGACTCATAAGATTAGTTGCCTATTTGGAGAGGTCTAAAGGATTTTCAAGAATCTAAGGTAAATTAAGATAATATAAGTTGAGTAATTTAATGGTGATGAAATTATCTAATCAGACCTTTAGACCTAATGACAAATATCTAAATTCTGCTTACTCAACTAACTATAGGCACAAGTTTGCCTACTCTTGAGAGATCTGGTTTTGCTTGAAGAGACTATAGGGAGATCTAAGAAAGATAATGTATTTGAGTATGATTGAAATAGTGTGATGTCTCCTTATGAAAAACTGAATCAATCAAAGTAAAAATATAAATGCATCAGACCCTGCATAGTCTTAAGTACAGACACAGTTTGGTTTGAATAGTCAGCCTTAAGATGAGTGAAAATGTGAAGATTAGCTGAAGTGAGTTGATGAACTTTGGATGAAATTAGAGGATAATTAAGGACATATTAAAACATTTAAATCTTTATTAGACTCAATAATAAATGTATATAGTTTAAGGAACCCTATTATAAACCCTCAAATAGTGTAAATACATATTCAGGCTTACAAAAGCCTGTAGACAACCTTGAAGAGATGGTAGTGAAGTGGAAATGAGTTGAGACCATGGAATAATTGATAATATTGTGAGAGAAATATAAAAATATTACATGAAGTAATAGACATCTGAAAATGAGAGGAAATGTGAGAACACAGGGAGTTAGGGTCTCTTGGATAGTTTAGGTCAAGACCCCTAGGTATGGACATTGAGATGTAACAGATACTTAATGAATGAATGTCTCTGGAAAAACATTGAAAAGTGTTGAGATATTATATCTTATAGACCTTATTGAGGTAATTAGTGACCAAAATCAACTCAGAAAAGGCACCTACAAATCTCAATCTTGCTCAACCTCATAGAATGCCTAGTTTTAACTCAAGAGGCCATATTCTTTTTATTGGTAAGGTCAAGAGGATTTGCATGGGAAATTAGGATCAAAATATTTCCATAATAATTAAATTAAATTTCATGTAATTTTTTTGGGGAATCATATGTCTAGCTTTATGAATCATCCTTAAGAACCTAAGTCACTTTCAGGCTGCCTAGGAGGGATATAAAAACTAGGTGAGAGATAAATCAATTTTCATGCCTATATATGGATCAGTTAAAATTCAAAACCACCAAAAACATTTCCAATACTATCATTATAATCATCCCATTCAATTGGATTGTATGGTACCATACATAACCATATAGAACAGGGCTAAAATGACTATGTTTTACTATTTTATAGGTCCTTACAATGAGTTAGAACTTAAAATTTGGAATGGAGTAGGGGGAGAAATTTTTATAAGTGAATAAATCAATTATTTTGGGTTTGAAATATTTGGGGATCCTATAGAAGCATTTTTCACTCTTTTCATAGGGAGGCCTAATTGAGGCCTAGTTAGGAGAGAGAAAGGGAAGAAAAGGACATCTCCACTCACTCTAAGAGCATGAAATTTAACTTGAAAATGTAAATACATAGAGGGTACTTGAATATTCCATTATATTCTCATGATATTTTATACTTTTTTCCATACAAGGAGGTTTGCATCATTTTAGGGTTATAAGGAATGAGGCCTATTTGAGGCTTTTAATAGAAAATAGCCTATTGGGTCTAGTTTGAGACTTCAAAATGGATTGTTTCATGTAAAATATGGTATTATTAGCCCATCCATGAATTTTGGATGAGCTAAAGAAGACAAATCTAAGTTTTGACACTTGTGTGCAAAAAAGGACTAAGGAGATGAAGAGTCCTGTAGACACCTTGCAAGAGAAAGAGATGATGTGTCAAACAAAACCCATTTGAGTTAGTTAAGAGGTGTAAATATCAGATAAAATATGTATAATAAACTTATATGACCATTAATAAGGCCATTTGTCCTTCAACATGTCAAGACCAAGGGGAGTTTCAAGAAGCTAGTCAAGGTGTCAAACAAGCTTTTCAACTCCCACACCACTTGGAGAGTTGGAGAATCTATATAGGAGCTACACATGGATTTGGAAACATATTGATAAATTTTTATAACTCCTCTTTTTATTTTAACTCACATGACACTTATCTACTCTCTCTCTCCTACACCCTTCTTCTCTTCTCCCTCACATTCTCTATATATTAAGCCACTTTTGGCTAAGTTTGTATCCTCCACCTGAGTATGGTGAATCCCTACTCATTTTTTGATTTTGAGAAATAAACAATAATTTGTTTTGTATTTTCCATTAGTTTTTTAATGTGCATGTTAGGCTAGTTGATCTTTCTAAGTGATAGATTCTCTTCCTTAGCATGTTGTCCTTGCTTGCATCTATATTTAGCTTTGAAAGTCTTTTGTAGGTATTTTGAAGTGTTCTAATGTATTTATAATGAGTTTAGTGATTTGTATCTACACTAGTGTCCTTATATGAACTTTTGTTTAGTCCTCCTAGCTTAATTTTGCTTAATAAAGTTCCATGAGAACTACTAATGTAAGGGCAAATTTGGAGTAGTGTTATGTGCAAGTTATACTTGTGTTTGAAGTGTACCTACAATTGGTTGGTAGTGGTTAGGTTATAATTGGTGCATCACCTCATTAGGATATTTTAATATATGTTTCCTCTCTCCATTTTCATCCAAATGAGTTGGTAGTTTAGGTGATGAGATTCAATAGACAAACCAAGGGAGTTAGCCCTTTAATTTATAGGTTTACTCCTGCTATAGGAAACCCATAGGCCTAGGGGTAATCCCATGTTACAATAAATTTTTATAAGGATTGAAATACCTCTCCAAGGGTGAAAAATTGAGTGACAACAATCAAAAAGTGTATTACTACACCCCACCTCTTCACATGCCTTAGATTCTCATGTGGGTCATGCCACATCACTCCACAAGTCACCTCTTTTGTTGCATCATCAACTACATCACTTGACACATCACCTTCCATGTCATCATGAATAGTAGCACATGAATAGTGTTAGTGAATAGTACATGTGAATAGTGACCCCACACTAAACTTCCCATACAACACCCAACTAAGCCCATGGGAATTAAACAAGATAGTGGTATTCTTTAGATGTCATTTTTGGGAAAAGGGGATATTAAAAATTAGGAGTATTTCCCCACCGAGTACCCATTTTTTGTGTTCTAACACACACACACACACACACACACACACACACACACACACACACACACACACACACACACACACACACACACACACACACACACACACACACACAATTTTAATATTCAAATAGGGACCCACTATTGATTGAATATATTAATTTGAGGTCTTATGAACCTTAGAAGTTTATGATAATGATTCTAAAATGCATAAACCTAAGGTTATTTTTGAAGTCTAAAGCATGTTTTAGGGTTATGATAAGAAGAATCAAAGCTATGTATAAGCCATATTACATGATTTACCTTTTGAATTTGATTTTACTTTAATTCAAAGCTATGTATACATCAAATTTTTGATTTAAAAGCAAACCAAGCTGACATGGTGTGTCAAAATTTATTTTTTGCCTATGTTGTGTCTTGAATAGGCTATTTTATGCTTAAGTATATCTTAGGACATCCCTAGGCTCATCTAATCTTGCCACATGGTATAATTATGCTTGCCTAAAACTCAAGTTAAGAGCACAAGTCACCTAAATGAGTGAATCACCAAGATCTTTCTAGATGTCTCCATCTCACTAACCCAGAAGTTATCAAATATTTTCATAGTATATGAAGTCTAACTATAAAGAGGAGCAATGAGATCCATCCACATGTCAGTATCCCACTAACCCAAAGGTGACATCATTAGAGTTCCCTATACTATCATTCTGAGTAATTAAAATAATAAGATCCATCCACGTGTTATCATCCAACTAACCCAATGGTGACATTAGTATAGATCATTGTACCATCACTCTAGGCAAGTAGAGTAGTGAGAGCCATCCATATGTCATCATCTCAAAAACTTAGAGGTGGATCACTTCATGATAATGCATTTTTTACTTTAAGTGGATCACCAAGATCTTGCCACATGTTTTATTATTAATCTGCTATTAGGACAATAAGGTACAACAGTCTAAAGCCCAATTTCAAGTAGAGAAATGATACATAAACATGTGTCCCTCAACCACATAATAAAATAAAAAAGAAATGAATGCCAAGACCAAAATTATAAAAAGGGGATATCTATTTTATTATTTTGATAAGGCACCTAGGAGCAAGTGAAATAAATCACATGACAATGAAGTCCGTAGAAATTGGCATTTCAAAATTAAAATTTAAATAAGGTAGGTAACAAACGGAGTCAAAGATATTATTTCCATTAATTCTCATGAATTGATAACTTAACACATTCAATTTTTAAATATATAAAATCTAAATCAACATAATTTGAGTTGTCATACTTGGTTTAATGTTGGGTTTCTTTCTATCCTTAGATTCACATGACTAAATGCTAGTCATGCACTTAGAAAAAATTGGCATTTCAAAATTAAAATTCAAATAAGGAAGGTAGGTAAAAAATGGAGTCAAAGATATTATTTCCATTAATTCTCATGAATTGGTAACTTAACACATTCAATTTTTAAATATATAAAATCTAAATCGACATAATTTGAGTTGCCATATTTAGTTTAATGTTGGGTTTCTTTCTATCCTTAGATTCACACGACTAAGTGCTAGTCATGCACCTAGA
This sequence comes from Torreya grandis, assembly GCA_037957365.1. Lineage (NCBI taxonomy): Eukaryota > Viridiplantae > Streptophyta > Pinopsida > Cupressales > Taxaceae > Torreya > Torreya grandis. The sequence goes on from JARHVA010011085.1 coordinate 18,259, forward strand.
AGAAGGGAGAAGCTCATGTGCTAGCATATCATGCAAGTGACCTCATGTGTTCACCCAAGGCATGCAACTAGTTTGGTTTATAAAATTTTGTTGTGTGATGGTGAATAGACAAATATTACTTAGGTGCTTGATTTAACACATTTAAACATTATTATTAAAAACATCATTATAGGGTTATCCATATAGATTCATAATATCATAATGAACACCAAATAGATTTAACACATCAATATTCACAAATTATTAATTTTATCGATCTTATTTGATAAGATTATAGAGGTACTTCATTCAGTAAATACTCTCTAGATCTCTATCTTGATGGTAACAACACATCTATATTAAACAATACTTTATAATCAAATCCAAATGGGTATCTATACATAAGTGAACCCATTTTTGTGTTGCATCATTAATACATTAAAGATGAAAATCCAATGAAAAATTTAAAAAAAAAATTCATGGCAAGACTTTATAATTAATTTCTTTTTGAATTGGGCCCAACAACCACTGTATACTCTATCTATGCTTGATATTTGCTTACATGTTTTTCCTCCTTCATGAGTCAATTCTAGATTCATGTTCCTATTAATCTTTGATACTTCCATAAATTGATTTATAAGCACCTCTACTTCTTACACACTTTTCTAAATCTTACACTTTTCTAATTCCAACATCTTATGCTCTTCATTCTTCATTTCCTTGTCTTTTACAACACTCATCCGTGCTAAGGCCTACCATGTTGTTCTCCTTTGTTTCTCTTTTTTTCATCATTCCATCCCTCACCACGTTATTCTTATACCCTTACATCTCCATGCTTATGGATAACAAATACTTAGAATATTTTATAAATTTTGGGTCTAACATTACCTTCGACTAAACCAATAATCTATCCTAGACTATGTTTGAGTCTCAGATAAAAAAAGTTTAGGGCTTACCTACTACACCCAATTCCTTATCTCCTCCCATTAGTTAAGGGAATTTTGAACAATGGAATTAATAATTACACTTCACCCTTCAATCTTTTAATCTTCTTGGGTTGCTCTAGAAAACTATTAGCTTGAGTTTTTGAAATCTCAAGCTAAGTAGTTATAGTTTTCTAAGCATCCTTGAGGGACTTGAACTCCACCAAAACCTATCCTCAAAGTAATGTGAAACTAGCATTTGACTATTTTTGATGGGTACTCATTTGTTTGTCTAGTTATTTAACATATTGAAACACTTTTGCACATTGATTTGTATCATTGATATTCAATGCATTCTCATCTAATTATTGCTTTTTTTATTCCTATAGTAGTAGTCACACTTCCAAAAAATTTATTGGCCATGCCAAGTTGATAAAAACCCCATTGGCAATGGGAATAGTGGCACTTAGTTTATTCAAAAATTCATGGTAGATGTCCATGGACTCGGTGAACTACTTGGTGGCCTATAGTTTCTCCTATTTAGGATCCACCATGTTTTTACATTTCTTCAGCAAGAGGTCCATGAGCATCTTCAATTTATTAATGGCTTCACTAGTAACAAGAATACCATCCATGATCACTAGTTCACTCCCCAAAATTGTTTGGCAAAGGCCCAAAGTACCGAGTTGTGTTTATTTAGTAGCATCTAGTCAACACTTAAATTATTCAATCTATTATTTGAGCTTGTGCCTAGTTTCATGCTCTTCTTGGTACATCAGGATGACCTCTTGATGTTTGTAGTGAATTTGTCCCATGTCATGTCTATTGAGAATGTTTTGCCTATAAACCTCTAGGGGAAACTTGATGAGGGCTACACCTATGATGCATAAGCATCACTACCAAATTATTTATATAAGTCAAATGTCATGTTTTGGAGTTTTTTTGTAGGTTTTTTATGTCATGTTAGTCCTATAGGAGTCATTTTGAGGTATTAGAACTTGTCAAAATTTAAATTTGAGTCTTTTAAATATTTTTTTGCCTTTTTCCTCATTTAAAAATTCAAATTTGTAAAGATAGAATGATGATGTGTTTGATGTCTAAAAGGACATGTAAGAGGTATCCACTGATATATAGGTGGTTATATTCCAATAAAGGAAAATAACATCCATGTTGAGTCATTTTGTTGGGTAGTTGAGTTGGTTCTCCAACGTGCAAGGATAATCAGCAAATAGTTATGGTGTTTGAAAGCCTTTTTGAATATATGGAGGTTGGGTGTTTTGGATCATTAAATGTATGAGAATATGGAGGGGCTGGAATTGAAATTTAAAAATTGATAAACCCAAAAACATGAATTATAATTCTTAATCTAAATAAAAACTTGTTGACAGGCCATGTGTTCACTGTGTGAGTAATAATTGTGATTATGCAAATAGAGAATGAAGAGAGAATTGTGATCAAGGCATGTTTTGTGATCAATTTGATAGTATTTGTAAGTGTAATTTTATACATGTTTAAATTTATTAATGTTTCCTTGAGTATTTTTCATATACATTTCTAAGTAAATTAATACAAGCCTGTATACCCCTGTTCAAGTATGAGAATTATGATTAGAAACATTGGGTGGAATAATAGACTGAATATGTATTGATAAAGCACAAGTAGGGGTTTGAATTATGATAGAGGATAAGTGTGTGTTTATGAAATTAGAGGAGTACTGGTTGAAGGTCTAAAAATCCTGTACATAGTGTTAACTTGCAGTGCCTATGTTCACACCCTATTTTACTGTATATGCCAATTAAGAAAGATTGTATTTAGTTTGATAAATGAAGGAAGATTATCAAGATGTTCTAGTGATTAATTTATTATTAGAGAGTTATTTACATGTTTTGGAGTGTATTCATCATGTTTCAATTATTATTTTCCATGATATGTAACTTAGAGACAACACAGTTCTGTGCATAGGTGCACACATAGATAATGAGCCTTCAAGGTGTGTGAAAAGTGTAGCAGGTGTAAGAAACCAAGTATTTATTGAATTAAAAAGGTGAATTGAATTGTTTTTAACATATATAAACTTTTTGTAAACTTTATAAACCCAATATGAGACCAAATATCTTAAATAAAATATTTGCAGACCTTACTTTTCATTACAGTGTGAGTAGGAAAGTAAGGAATGATGTTTAAACCTTGAACATAGAGGGGAATGTGAGAACCTAGTGATTGGTTAAGGTAATATCAAGATTAGATAGACCCAATTCATTAACCATAGTTGACAAAAACTTTTCAAGAATATTTATAATCCTTTATTTATGCTCTCAGGTCACTCAGGTTGTAGGGAAGCTTGTACTAGGATTTTGACAAGATAATGACCATATAAGATGATTCTACCATAGAAACAACCAATTTTTTGATATTTGATATGTCAAGGTGTGATTTTGGGGATTTTGTGATTTTTTTGGAGAAAATATGTATGTGTCCATACTATAAATAACCCTGAGTGTAGATTGGGCAGTGAAAATACCTCAAAGACCTAAAATCAAGCCAAATGGGTCTAGAAAGATGGTTTATAAGTTAAATTGGGTTTTTTAACTTTACAAGAAGATTAATATTGAAAAAGGGTATTGATATTAGGAAATTTTTTTTCCATATCTATCCATACACATCTGTAGAGAAAATAAAACCTTAAAAAAAAGGCTAGTAGAAACTCTACTTCAAGAGAGAGTTGACTATATGGTAGAAGAGTTATAAAAGAAGGGTTTATGGATTGAGTTGGGAGTCAAATAGGATCTATTAAACCAATAAATGAACTAGTAACCCCTATGAATAGAGTGGATGTTAAGACAAGACATAAAGAGAGAGTGATGTGATAGTTTTGGTACTCAAGAAGAGGATAATGTGTGGCAATGATGAAAGGACAGGGAGACAATACATGCTATGTGATTTAAGAGGTTGTAAGAGGATTGGAATTTTAAACTAAGAGGAGAGGCATCATATGATAAAGATATAAAGGAGAGGTATCACTTGAAACCAAATAGAGAAAGGTGAGTCAGAACTAGGAGATACAAGCAGAGGTGAGTAGAGTAAACAAGATTGTTTTGTTTCTTGTTTTCATTCCATGAATGACATATAGGGAAATCCCTCTGCATCAAATCGATTGTGCTATAAAATAATTAGTGAGACTTACCCAAATCATTTTTGGAACATCATCCACCCTTTGGATTAAGTTACTGTTGGCCTTTGTAACCTCAAACCATTTTTCATCATGATACAAATCCATTGTAAAATACATTTCACATTGAGTTTGTTATGGGGACTCATGTTCAGGGAAATAACCCTTAAAATACAATTACTTTTCTAGTGTGTTTTTTTAGAATGCAATACAAATAGGAGGTTATTGATTTTTATATTTCTATTACTCTACAACTTGTATAGTTTCCTTTCCCTTTTGAGGGTTATGCTCTAGATAGATAACTTCAAGATTCTTCTACCATTATCTACTCATTCTAGTGCCAAGGTCCTCTATGTTAGGGCCTTCCACTCTATCTTCTTCTTCTTCATGTTTTAAACTCTTAATATACTTTTACTACTCAATAGTAGGTTGTTTTTCACTCAGCTTAGTAGGTTATTCTTCTTTAAGCTTAGGAGTGGGATAATTTATAGGTTGTGCATTTGGAGATGTTTCACTTATGTTTGAAATCACCACTCGAGGTGTTTCATAATTGGGATCTACTTATGATGTGTCATATTTCTATTCTATATATATCCCCTAGGATCTTGTTGGTAATGGGGTTTACCTTTGTCATTTGGGTTCAGATATGGGCTATTCTTTCTATGCCCTACTTGAGCTAGTGGTCTTTGGTCTTGGCCTCTTCTCCTTCATTTATGTCCTTTCTTATAAATGTGTTCATGGTTGAGGGGGGAACATTTCCTTTGCTACCTCCTGATTTCTTGATGTTCTTTTTTGGGGACTGAGCATATAGAAAAACACCTAGATCTACCCTTACATGACTATCTTATTAGGGTTAATTTAGTTTTATTAGTCTCATGCCTCTCTACATATGCATTACTTCATGGGTAGACATAAATATTGTGAAGAGTGTGGATTTCAACATCAATATTATCTACATAAATATTTATAGGGTGTGGATCTTCAATGTGATTCATAGAGTCCATGAAATATTTGGCAATGAATGTGTAAGGTAATTTGAGCCATGGTAATAAGTTATTTATGATTTACATCTAGATTCACATAAATGAATAGTGTTTCTTTATATTAAACATAGCATAGGTTCCCATCTATATGGGAAATTCCTTGGGTATGTGCCATTCATTCCCAAATGACTCCCTCATGCCATCAGCTAACCCTTCATATTTGATTTTTAGGAGGGTGCGATGGTGCCTGGGCATGTGAATTGTTTGAACCTTTCAGTGGAAGACTTATGATTTTGTGGTTACACCCACATTATTTACTTTCCAAAATAATCTAGGACACCAATCTCATAAAAACCCAACAACAACAGAATTGTGCCCTAAGGTAACTTATGGTTACATAGGTGATGCACCTTCTCTGTATCCTATTTAATTTTATTAGCAAAGTGTAGGGATTAATTATAATTTTTCACTTGGCCATTGGTTATAAACATAGAGGTGGGACATATCTACCTCCTTCCACCTATCTATGCCTCCTAGATCTATCATGGTCAAGTGTATAGTTACTCAAATTATGAGATCTCTTAGTCTAGTAATATACATGGCATGACATTCCTTTTTATATTGTAGTGACACCATAATTTTATCAATTACCTCTTGATCCTAAATATCTACACCAAAATCAAATATAGACAAAAATAACCCTATTAATGTAATGATCTATTTAGGGGAAATTCTCATTCTATGTAGACTAAAGTAGAGGTAGTCTTCATGAATGAGAAAAATTAGAAAGAGAACCACCTCCTATAATTTCTCAAAATAAATTAGTTGGAAGAGTTGGAGCACCCCTAAATCCTCTTGTAATTTATAGATCATAAAATCATAGATGATCTCATTCTTGTTGTTTTGACACTCCATCTGGTAGTCCTGTTACAAGTCAATTTTCTTTCCAATCTAATGATGATTGTAATTGAGGACCTAAAAAGTGAAAACCTTAAACTCCCAATCATCTACACATAAAACTATCTATAAGTATTGTATTTACTCAATCAAAATTGGAGAGGGTGGTGGTGTGTTAGTATACTTATTTCCTATGCATGCCATTTATGGTGCCTTTCCACTAGATGTTTCTTCTACTAGTTTTGTGGGGTCTTTGACTTGCGTGTTGTATTCACTCAATCCTTATTATTAAATATAAATGGGAATTCCTTCTTATATTCCCTCATATTATTCTACTTTAGGAATAGATGGAAGTGGCTCTCTTTTCCTACCTTTCTATTTTGGCCACATCACCAATTAGGGTCCCTGAAGGTTAATGCACGGCTAACCAATTATTCTAAATGAATACATTTTGATTCTTTTTTAAACACCCAAAACACTTTATCTTTCTGATTCAATCTCCTCTAATGGTGGACTTAATTCCTGTAACCTGTAACTCTTATTTTTCTTACTTGATTGGATGCATTTCCACTCCTCTTTTATTGAATGCTCATCACCTCAATCTCTACTTTGCTTTTGTAAATAAGAGCACTGTGTAGACACCTTCTTCACTACTTGTTTTCTATTATTTGAGCTCTACAATTTTAAAGTTCTCAATAGTAAAAATTGAAAATGGGAAGCCTCATGATCTTTTATAGTCTATCTCAAATTTTCACATTAATTCCTCTATGCCATTGTCCATCACTTCAACCATTTAATTATTTAAATGACCTACCTTTGGGTCTATTTGGCATGCTTTCCATTTATACCAATCCATCATTAATAAATGCATGTCCCATAATTTATGCCTTTCTTGGAGTGCATGCTAGTTTTAGTAATTGAAATTTCTCATTATATTCATAAGAAATTGCCTTTTCTATTTTAACCCATTTTATAAAGGTATTTATATTTCCATCTTCATTCAACATTCCTAGGTTACACACTTCTTTCATGCACCTCCTTCACGTGCCTCCTATTATGTGCTTCTTTTACACAACTAATTTATGTGCCTCCTATTGTATGATTCTAGCTTAATTAACTTATCCATCCTTAAAACCTACCCCACATTAAAATATATGTGTGTTGTTCCACGTCATAACTTAGTGAAATTCATGTCAAGAAAGAAGAAGGAAATAGAGTGCTAAATACCAAAAGAACATCAAAAAGGGAAAAAAATTAAAAAAGGCATGAAACAAATGTTAGACTTATTTTGAAATGAAACAAAGTCCTAGACTAACCTAGTGGCATACATATTATTCATTTACGTGAAGAATTACATAGAATGGTAGGGCCAAATCTGACTACCATTGAAATGGCCTATTAGGAATTGGCCATCTAATATTTTTAATTTACAAGCACCTATTAGATGGATAACATGAATAATAAATGAACCATCCCATCAAATACATAGCTTACTTTACTACTGTGAAAACTTTGAATAATAGACTAGGACATGCATATCCAGATGAAAAACTTTGATTTTGATATGTTGATCATGCCAGGATTTCTATTTTTTATTAACTCCTTGGTTTTGGTGTGTAAGAAAGTGTTTTTCATCTAGTTAAAGTAGGTAATCTAGGTAAAATTTTAGGTACTCATCATCATATAATCTACCAATGTGTGAAATATGTAAAGTGGGCATAAGAAAATTGACCAGTAAGATGGTTTCAATGACAAAGATAATATTAAAAGGAGTACTCTTGTGCAACCTTTTGTATGTGGTTTGATGCACCCATATGAGTATGAAAACTCAATCAACCTAATTAGTGTGACTAATATTATAAATCTCAGTCAGTGTATGACTCATGATCTTATCAAAGGATTTAGTTATACTATTAACTTGAGGTTGGTATGACATGGTCTTATGGTGTGAAATCATGAACTCAGCCAAGAGGATGCATATTATTTCATTGAGAAAGTAATTTTCATGATAACTGGTTAAACTTAAAGGGAATACATACCATGTGATGATATTTTCCCATATAAATATAGCAGTGGTCATAGTATTACAATTGTGTGTAGGTATTGCTTTAGCCTAACATGCGAGATAGTCTATGATAGTGATGATGTACTACATACTATTCCATCACACACCTAGTTGAATGGGCCCAATGAAATCAATATCCCATTTCTCAAATGGTTCATGATAAAGTATATGATGATGAGGCATAACATCCCTTTGGTTTGGTTTACCTACATGTTGATAGATATCACATTAGCACGCATAAGCTTTGGCATATTTAAATAAGGTGGGCCACCATAACCTAGTTAGTATAACCTTTCATGTTATTTCATCAGTGACATAATGTCCTCTTAAAAAACCCTCATATACCTTTTAAATGACTTTCATGTGTTTATGTTTCATTATGCACGTTCATATTTTTTAACCTACCCAATTTTGTAAAGGTCTCTACCAATACGATGCAAAGGGGTAGTGCATAGACATGGTTTCTTTTTTAATTGGGTGGTAAGGTGGTTTGACATGGAACTGATTATAATAAAATATACAATTTTATATAATTACTTGGGCATGTGTGTAACTTGAAAAGTTATACATCAGGTAAATCATCCTCTATGGCATGCTGAGGTTCACTGAATTGAATATGTGGGAGATAGTTTGGTCAAAAATTATTTTTGTTAGGTTTTATGACCATAAAGAACTAAAACTCATGAAAAATAAATATCCATTGATAGATATATCCAAATAATACTATTTTATTTACCAAATTATTTATCTCTTCATGTTCCAAATAGAAGACAATTGGGGTTACCAATAAGTATTGGAATTTTTTTGAAGTACATAAACCATAAACAAGGCCTCACATTCTATTGTAGAGTAATTTTGTTCTATTGGGATGAGATTTTGACTAGAAAAATAAATAGGATGATCAAGGTTTCCATCATTAGGTTGTGATAAGATAGCATCTACTACGATGCCTGAGTATCGACATATACATTATTGATCAAATTTTGGCCCTTCAAGCTAAAATTGGGCAGCCCTATTTGTAAAAATCATCTAAATCTATATCTTTAGCCAGGTCTAGTACTTAGCTTTTCTTCAAAAGAAGTGTTCTTTGACAAAGCCCCTAACAAATGTATAAGTCTATTCCTTTTAGAAAGTTCATTTTTGGTCTTTGCTAAGCCTTTGCCTAATTCTTTCAGGTTTTTGTTTTAAGCCTTTGCCAAATTCTTTCAAACTTTTTGTCTGCAGCTTTTCATTAAGTGTATTTCTTTCAGACTTTTCATTCAATAGAATTATTAAAAAAAATTATCTGAGGCAACTTTTCCAAAGGGTATGTTCCATTTTTTAGAAGGGTATCTTTTGTCAGGAAAAGGCCCACTTTAACTTTCTCAAAGGGTACTTTCCTTTTGGGAAAACGTCCACTTCAATTTTTCTGAAGGATCATCTTGAAACTTTTTAAAAAGAACTTATAGGGATAAGTGGACACTTCCAATTTTCTCGAAGGGACCTTTCCAAAATCTTGAAGGACCATTTCAGAAGTTCCAAAAGTCCTTTTCAAAAAATCTAAAGGAAGGAATTATTTTGGACATTTTGTCTGAAACAACTTTTTTGAAGGTCCATAACAATTTTTCCAAAGGGAAATTCAAAATAAAAGGTCATCTTCAATATTTTGAAAGGGTCATTCCAAAATCCAAAAGAACACTTACAACTTTTTCAAAGGATCATTTTCAACATTCTGAAGGGACATTTACAAACTACCAAAGGGTCACTCTAAATCCGAAGGTCCACTTAAAAAATCTAAAGGAAAAGAATCAAAACAAAGATCCTAAATGAATTCCTTTGAGAAAATTGACCTCGAGAAAATGTCTAAATGAATAAAGGAGTGATGGCCCACAAAATGTCAATTTTAAACTATAGAAACTAGCTATTGGAGTTTAAAAAGGAAGGCTCAGTGGAAACATAAAAAATAAACATGAAAGTGAAAAATGGTAAGATCTTGAGCATCTAATGCACAAAAAATGAAAATAGGTAGGTTGATGGTTCAAGTTGTTGCTTCATTACACAACTCAATGAGCTAGTAAAGAGTAGCTAGCATCAAAACAAATTTCCAACAGATGGACCCATTTATAGCAAAATGCAGTTTAAAATATCTTGGTTCCACTTGTGTAACCATTATGAGAACATCTTATAGAATGTCATAACTATTTATATTCTTAAGTGGACACATGTCCAATTAATCTTCAAAAGTTAAATATATGCATTTTTTCAACTTTTTTAAGGGCCTCCACTAGTTATTGGAAAAACTTGGCCAGATTTATATTTTAGAACTCTTGAAGAAATATACAAGTGATTTAACCATTCACACTTTGTATTATTGAGTATAGGTTTGAATCTTGTTGATAATGACTAGTGAAAGAGTTACTTTTCTAGTATGTCAATCTATGATCACTTACCAATGTGCAAAAGGGATGTTGTTGCAAGTCTCTGTTAGTATTCTTTACTAAGTGTATAAGATTCTTAGAAGTGGTATATGTTTATTCTCTTCATGGAATCATTCATCACCCTCCTAAGTGTCAAGTACCTTCTTGAATCTAACTTAAAAAATACCGATGCAACAATGTCATTTTTTTGTGAGTTCATGTGAAACATCCTTGTTTAGCTTTAAGTAATGGATTTCTAGTCAAATAAGAGGATAATACATATTGGTGCATCACTATTTTATTTTCTTAGTTATTTTTCTTAACCCTTTTCATACAAAATTGGTAGATTAGAGAGAAATTTAAAGGTGCATCAAAGGGAGTTAACCCCTAAACTAGAGATTTATCTCAACAAAATTATCACCCACAATAAGAGAGATGATTCTATTTTTTTTCTTGAATGAGAATAGTTGAGCATCTCCTCAAGGGTGAAAATCTAAGCATCAAATTTTTTTAGCATGCTCGGTGGGACCTCTAAGTCTTACAAGATTGGTGTTGGTCTTAGCATTGTTGAAGAGAAAGAAGCATCTAAATTCAGTACCTAGTGACTCCATTAAAGAATTAAAGTCTTTGGTTGATGATCAGTCCTATTTTCCATGCCAAAGGTGACCACTAGGTCTTCTGTTAAAGGTGTACCCTTTGAGTTTGTGGAATTACCTCCATATTTCATCAAAAGGTTTAGGTTTGTCAATACTCATCCTTACAAAAGAGATTTTATGTTTAAAGCCACCAAATTTGTGTTACATTCCATCCCTAACATCTATATTGGTAATTCCAAAATGGTGAGAATAAAACCTTTTGTGCCTTTCACTAGGGCATCTCCCTTGCATCTCACCCAATATGATTAAATTCTAGGAGCAGCCCTAAAAAATGTCCCATATTTTAGTGGAGATGGTCTTATTAATACCAATGAGCACATAAATAATATCACAAACTTTTTTAATATCCACAACATCACCCAAGAAAATGTAGCTATTGTGTTGTTGGCCTTGTCTTTCAAAGGAAAAGTTTTAGATTGGAATGGGACCCTACTTATAAATTCTATTGGTTCATGGGATAAGTTGGGGACCCTATTGACTGATAGGTTTAGGGAAAAGAGAAATCAAATATCTATAGATGATAAATTTAACAAAATAAAGAGGGAACCACATGAATTCATGTAGGATTTTAATACTAGATTCCAAAAAACTTGGGATAGAATCCCAATTCTTGTGAGGCCAATCACAAACTATGCATTTTTGTATTACTTGAAAGCATTGAATAGTGACATTGCCATGATGATTCAATCCATGGGTGGAAACACATTGTTTGATACCTATGAAATAGCCATAAATGCTAAGAATTGTCTTGTACAAGTGGAAAAGATAGCTCCTAGACATTTAATGCCACTATTCCCTGATTTACATTCTCCTAGTCAAAGTGCATTGCCCACTTTAGCTCCTTTTCCTAGTCAAGAAAAATCTACCATTGATCCTTGAAATGAAATCCATGATGTTAAAAGTTTTCTATAATTTGTTACCAATGAATTGGTTTCTATCAAAAGGCAACATGCTCAAGGTTATCGACCATATCAGTCCTATAATTAATTTGGACAAACAAACATACCTCCTTTTCAAGGTAATAATCAAGGATAAGGCCAAATTACCCATGTCAAGCCTTATTGAAGTTATAATCCTAGTGATCCCTCCTACTCTAAATCCCTTGTCCCCAATCAAAAAAATTTGTTCCAAGAACATCCCAACTATCCATCTTTTGAACATGGTCAAGAACAAGTTGCTTATGCCAATGAGATGCAAAATCAAGGCATGACTACACATGGTGATCAAACATCTCAATTTTAAAATTTTTAGATGCCAATGAAATTTTGGATGGAATATAGGTAGGTTTAGTCTAATTATACTCTCATCAAACATTTGGAGGGTGAGTTTGGTGCCATTAATTATGTGGGGACTACAAGCAATTAGAATACTAGTGTTGCCTCTAATACTACGTCCAAAAGGAGGGCTATTGAGGAGACTAAAGGAACTAATCAAGGACCTATTTTGACCCCTACATCAGCTCAAATGAGAGTTGGGCCTAATTAAGCTTCTAAAACATAAGAAAATTAGAGGATTCCAAGATTTAGGCCAACTACTACAACTCTACCTCCATAAGCTACATCACAAGGTGCAAATGTTCATAAAGAGAACCCCAAGGTAAGTAATCCTTCCATTAATGTTGTGGATTGGATGAATAATATTCATATGAACATATAATTATGGGATTATCTAAAATTACTAGGGTATAAAGATATACTCCAAAAGGAATTACATGGATTAGGTAAACAAGCTAGCCCATCTAGAAGTGACCATGTGGTTTTGGTCAATGGAACTCAATCTATAGATGGTCAGGTGAAAAAAAAAGAGAAGACTCCTCGTTTATACCTATCTATATTTATTAGTGATTTATTGGTTCCTAATTTCATTATAGATAGTGTAACATGCACATAATTTATTCCCAAATGCATAATAGATAAGCTAGGCCTCAAATACAAGCCAATGACTAAAGGAGTTTTGCAATTGGATGGATCACCAACCAAGACTTTGGGGGTTGTGAAAGGTTTGAACTTGATCCTTTATTCTTTTCCTACCTTTTAAATTCCTCATGATGTGGTGGTATCATATTTACCTCCCTATTTTTCTCTTTACTTGTCAAGAGACTTTACATCCAAGATAGGTAGATATTTGGTAGCTAATTGGTCCTACATGGTGTTTAAAACAAAATATGGTACTAAAGTAAAGATTGAGTCAAAACCTATCCATAGAGATCACTTAGAGCCATACTCACCTAAATTATCAAATTTTAACTATTCTATCATTGATGAAGAGGAGTTTCACATTAACCAATCCCCATCATCTTCCCTTCAAGGAGTTTCTAATTTGTTCCTAGATGAGTGGGGAGATAACAACTATGTGCATGATCCTTATAATTTTATTGAATAATATGGTCTTGGAGTATATTATATGTATGAGAAAGAATATTTCACACCTAATTTGATGAAATCAGGTGAGTATGTGAATGTATTATGGTAGATTTTCTTTGATGGGTCTCGAAGCAAGATTAGGGAAGGTAGTGGAGCTATGTTGGTTTCACCTTCAAAGAAAAGGTATTTTTTAACTTTAATATATCAGTTATATTGTACTTTTAATGTATCTGAATATGAGGACCTTATACATGGCCTTGAATGGGCAAGGAAAATAGGTGTCAAGGAATTGAAAGTATTTGGTAATAGTGAGATTTTTGTCAATCAAGTTAGAGGGCAGAATTTGACCAAGAACTCCTTGCTCAAGTACTATAAGCATAGAGTTTGGGACCTTGTAGAATAATTCATGGCATTGAATATCACTTATATTTCAAGGGAATATTATAAGCATTATAATATGTTGGAATATATTGGTGCTCAATTTGATGTTCCAAGGGGAATAAAGGAAGATAAAAACTAGCCCCATCTAAAGGTGACTGTGAGACCATCCATACCAGATAATGTCACAAATTCATAGGTTTATGATAGTGACCAAAAAATATCACTTTTTATATAAGAAGAGGCTGATTTTTCTTCCAAGAATTAGTATAAACTATAGTAACAATATGGAGTGTAGATTGTCCAACTAAAGTCTACTAAGCTTCCCAAAGGCCCAGTGACTCTTGAAAGCATATTCAATGAGAATGACCAGCTTAATAAGGAGAAGGTAAGCATGTCAAAAAATAAAGAGAACTATGAAATGGTAGAGATATTCAAAGATAAATTACTTGCACTTGGAAATTTATGCACTAGTCAAGACAAGCATGATATCATTGAACTATGCAAAGAGTTTAGTGATATTTTTGCATGGGAGTATAGTGATTTAACCCAAGCTTGGATCAACACACCATAGATATAGATGAAAATTAAAAACCCATAAAGTAGAGACAAAGTCTAGTCAATCCCAAGATTGAGCCTCTCATGAGGAAAGAACTCACCAAATTGATCGAGTCCAAAATCATCTTTCTCGTCAAGCATTCTTCTTGGCTAGCCAATTTAGTCCCTATTATAAAGAAGAATGGGAAAATTAGGTTGTGTGTGGACATTAGGGACTTGAATAGATTGTATTTGAGATATCATTATCCCCTCCCTTCCATGGAGAAAATTATGCAAGTGGTGGTAGGTAGTGAGAGGTTTTCCCTCCTAGACGGTTATTCTAAGTACAATAAGATTTTGGTGAAAGAAAGTGACCAATACAAAATAGCCTTCACCATCAAGTGGGGAACATATGCCTATAGGAATATTCCATTTGGATTGTAAAATGTTAGAGATAATTTTTAACGTGCAATGGATATGACCTTTCAAGGATTAATCAATGACATTATACTAGTATATCTTGATGATGTGATAGTTTTCTTCAAGGAATCAAAAGATCATTTGAATCACCCAAGATAGATTTTTGAGAGGTGTAGAGATTTGGGATCTATATAAACCCAAATAAGTGTGTGTTTTCTATTCATAAATGCAAACTCTTAGGCCACATTATTTCTAAGAAAGGTTTGTGTATAGATCCTGAAAGGGTAAGTACCATCTTAGTGTTATATTTGCCTAAGCATAAGAAAGGTTTGCAAAGTTTATTTGGAAAGATAAATTTCATTAGGAGGTTTATTCCTAATTTTTATAACTTGGTCAAGCCCTTGACCTCCATGCTAAGGAAGAATGAGATATTCACCTAGAAAGGAAGGAGAAAAGAAAGTTTTGAGGAGATCAAGCAAGACATTACCCAAGTTCCTACTCTTAAAAGTTCAAACTTCTCAAAGGAATTAAATTTATACACTTTTGGGAATGAAGAGGTAATATATAAAATGCTTACTCAAGCTAATGATGAAAATTTTGAACAACCTATTACCTTCTTTAGTCAAGGTTTGGAAGGCTATGAGACAAGATACACATATGTTGAGAAATAAGTGCTTTTAGTCATAAGGAGTTTAACAAGATTCACATTTTTTTACCTCATCCTAGTGTGAAAGACTTCCTATTGATCAGACATTTGAATGAGAAAAGGGCAGGTTGGATCACCAAAGTGATGGAGTATGGTGTGGAGATCAAAACAACCAAGCTAGTAAAAGGAAAAGGACTGTGTGAGCATCTTTCTTCAGACTTAAAAGAGAAAAGGGAAGTTGTTTTGGTACGTGATGATGATTCTAAAGTATTTGTACCTTTATATATGATAATTTGGACATAGGACATGATCTATTTCCTTCAAACTAGTGAGTGTCCACCAGGTCTTGATAGGGCCAAGAAAAGGTACTTTAGGGTGAAATCCATTCCTTATGTACTTTTTGATGGAGTAATATTTATAAAGGAATTTTCAAGTGTGCTTTTGAGGTATATTGATTTGGATCAGATTGATAAAGTGTTGCATGAGTTTCATGATGGACCAGCTAGTGGTCACTTTGCTTCAAGAACCACAACTACTAAAATAATGAGGGTTGGATACTTTTGGCCTAGTTTGTTTAAGGACACTCATGCTTGGGTAAGGAAATGCCAAAAATGTGCTCTCTTTGATGGAAAACAAAAGATAGTTGTCTTGACTCTTTATCCAATTACAATTGAACAAACCTTCATGTAATGGGGTTTGGATTTCATAGGCTTAATCAATCCTCCTTTTAGTGCTTGCCATAAATGGGTGTTGACTAACATTAATTATTTTACAAGATGGATGGAGGATATATCTCTTAAGGAGGAAAACTAAAACTTAGTCCTAGAATTCTATGAAGGTATAGTAACCAAGTTTGGAGCTCCTTCAACAATAATTTCAAATAATGCATTAGCCTTTTTAGGAACAAGGACAAGTGAATATGATTTAAAGCATGACATCTATCTTAGCACCTCCTCCAACTAATATTCCTAGGGGAATGGACTAGCTGAGTCCACAAATAAGAACTTAATTAGGATCTTAAAAAGGATAATGGAGGAAAATCAAAGGACTTGGCATACCAAGTTGAAAATAGCTCTTTGGGATGATAGGATCACCCCAAAGAGAGCAATCGGGAATTCACCATATACACTTATCTATAGAAGGGAAGCCAGACTTCATATCTCACTTGAGTTACCAGCTTTAGACCTCACATATCAACTAAAATTGATGGAGAATGAGAGCATGAAATTTAGATTATGTGAGTTGATGGAGCTTGAAGAGATAAGAGATCAAGCTATGCACACCATGACTACTCACCAACAACAAATAAAGAAGTATTTTGATAAGAAGTCCATGCCAAGGATTTTTAGAGAAGGAGACATTGTCCTAAAATAGGATGAAGATAGGGCCAAATCTAGAAGGCACATAAATTTTTATGCTTTGTGGAGTGGCCCATTTATGATCACATAGTGAAAACACCACAATGCTTTCCAAATCTCAAAGTTGGATGGAGAGGAGTTGCATTTCCTAGTCAATGGGATATATCTACAGAATTGTTATTGAAGTTCTCTTTTTATTTTTCACATAGTTTCCTATTTTCCTTATGTTCCCTAAGGGCTTATGAACATGTGTGAGTTTGTCAGTGTCTTGTTTTGTGTTGTCTTTGATTGGTCTTTCTATTGTTGTGTGGTGTGTTTCCTTGTGTTTTATTTTGTCATAATCATTGTTAGTCATCTTCAAGAATCCATTGACTCCATTGACCTTGAGTTAGATAAGGCTACTAGTATGAATAGATAATAGGCATACTACCCTTGCAAGTCACCATTTTATTGACCAAAATTTGGTCCTTCAAGCCAAAATTGGGCACCCCTAATTGCAAAAATTGTCTAAGTCTATATCTTTAGCCAGGTCCAGTACTTAGCTTTTTTTTAGAAGAAGTGTTATTTGACAAAGCCCCCAACAAATGTATAAGTCTATTCCTCTCAAAAAGTTCATTTTTGGTATTTTCTAAGACTTTGCCTAATTATTTTGGGTTTTATTTCTAAGCCTTTGCCAAATTATTTTGGACTTTTTGTCTGAAGCTTTTCCTGAAGTGTATTTCTTTCAAGCTTTTCATTCGATAGAATTCTTTCAAAAAAATTATCTGAGGCAACTTTTTCAAAGGGTATGTTCCATGTTTTGGAAGGGTATCTTTTGTTGAGAAAAGGTCCAATTTAACTTTATTGAAAGGTAATTTCCTTTTAGGAAAAGGTCCACTTCAGTTTTTTTGAAGGATCATCTTGCAAATGTTTTGAAGGACCTTTTAGG
The DNA here is from genome assembly GCA_037957365.1 of Torreya grandis. Lineage (NCBI taxonomy): Eukaryota > Viridiplantae > Streptophyta > Pinopsida > Cupressales > Taxaceae > Torreya > Torreya grandis. The sequence continues at coordinate 35,957 of JARHVA010011085.1, forward strand.
GCTAAGTGGACACTTCCAATTTTCCCAAAGGGACCATTTCAAAAGTTCTAAAAGTTATTTTCAAAAAATCCAAAATAAGGAATTGTTTCAGACATTTTGTCTGAAACAAATTTTCCAAAGGTCCATAATAATTTTTTTGAAGGGCATCTTCAATCTTCTGGAAGGGTCATTCCAAAAGCTGAAAGGACACTTGTATCTTTTTCAAAGGATCATCTTCAACCTTCCAAAGGGACATTTAAAATTTTTTGAAGAGTCATTCCAAAGTCAAAGGTCCACTTAAAAAATCCAAAGGAAAAGAACTAAAACAAAGATCCCAAATGAATTCCTTTAGGAAAAGTGACTGCAGGAAAATGTTTGAATGAATAAAGGAGTGACGACCCATAAACTATCAATTTTAAACTGTGAAAACTAGCCATTAGAGTTTAAAAAATAAGGCTCGATGGAAACTTAAAATACAAAAATGGAAGTGATAAATGGTAGGATCCTAAGCATCTGATGCATAATAAGCAAAAATAGGTAGGTTGATCGTTCAAGTTGTTGCATCGTTACACAGCTTGATGAGCCAATAAAGAGTAACTAGCATAAAAATGAATTTCCAAAAGATGGACCCATTTATAGCAAAATGTAGTTTAGAATATCTTGATTTTGTTATTGTAATGATAAGGATAACATCTAAAATAATGTAACATAACTATTTATATTCTCAATTAGACACATGTCCAAGTGATCTTCAAACTCCCTTACTTGATTCCTTTCTAAAAAGTTATATATATGCATTATTTCAACTTTTTTAAGGGCCTCTACTAGTTATTGGAAAAACTCTAGCCATATTTGTACTTGTATAACTCTTGAATAAATATACAAGTGATTTCTCCATTCACACATTGTAATATTGAGTATAGGTTTAAATCTTGTTGATAATGACTAGTGAAAGAGTTACTTTTCTAGCATGTCAATCTATGGTCACTTACCAATGTGCAAACAACATGTTGTTGTAGGTCTCTGTTAGTATTATTTACTAAGTGTATAATATTTTTAGAAGTGGTATATGTGTATTCTCTTTGTAGAATCATTCATCACCCTCCTAAGTGTCAAGTACCATCTTGAATCTAACTTATGAAATACTAATGCAACAATGTATTTTTATTGTGAGTTTGTGTGAAACATCCTTGTTTACCTTTAAGTAGTGGATTTTTATTCAAATATGAGGATAATACATATTGGTACATCACCATTTTGTTTTCTTAGTTTTTTTTCTTAACCCTTTTCATACACAATTGGTAGATTAGAGAGATCTTTAAAGGTGCATCAAGGGGAGCTAGCATCTAATCTAGAGATTCATCTCAATAAAATTATCACCCAAAACAAGAGAGATGATTCCATTTTTCCACTTGGATGAGAAGATCTGAGCATATCATCAAGGGTGCAAATCTAAGTGTCAATATACATGAAATGGTTGGTTTCAGTTTAGGAACTAGGGAATGGGTACAATCACCAGTTTCACTTTGAGGGCCTCAAATGGTTGATGATGTTGAGACATCCATAATAATATGTCATTGTTATTGCATAATTATTACATAGGCATGTATATGGTATCTTAACCCCAAATAAACTTTCAATAGTACCCTATGTGACCTAAGAAGGCATGGAACTCATGCTGAGTGGTAGGCACTAGGAGTTGGACAATGATCACAATTTTAACCAGATCCACTAATAGTCCATCCTAAAAAGAATATGTCCCAACAGAATCCCAAATGGGGTGGAAAAGATGAAATTATTTAGATTCAAGTAAATTTGAAGATAATAATAATGTTCAAGCATGAGGTACAGATTATCACAATGGTCATGCACTAAACCATACATGGTTTAGACATCCAAGTAAAATTAAAAGAACTTGAGGATGAAATCTTTGAAAACTTCCACTATAATGTGTGAGAATACCATTAGTGAATTATTGAGGCTAAAAGGCATAAAATTATACATAAAATATCCCCATTTAGTTACAAAGGTTGTATTTTCCTTATTTTCTTCAAAAATTTGGACTTCATGATAGATAGAATAGTCATTAGTGAAGGTGTATATCTCGCACCCAACAACACCTTCCAAAATTTCCTTGGTGAAAGGCATTAGGAAAGGGTCCATTACACATACAACATTGAGTATCCTATAATCCACATAAAATTAAATGTGAATATCCTTATTTATGTTGATTAACCATTAGACTAACCCATTTAGATTCATCAATGGGAATAATAACTTTAGCATATAACATGCTATCAATTTACTCTTTAACACAAACACATAGATTTGGGTTCATTTGATATGGTTGTTTCCTCATTGATCGAGTGATTTCAACAAAATTGATGTGAATCTTACCCAATGATAAACGAACTTATTTCATTTATGTGTAGTTACATGGGAAAGCTTCTTGGTATTCATGTTATAGTTCAAATATTTCGGTTATCTCAACATCAAACTAGTAATTTCCCACAATGGCTAGCTTTGATGCATATTTCATTCCAAATTTTTCCTAAACCATTTGGAGTGTCATGGAATACAATTTATATTAATACTACATTATATCTATTACATTACATGCCTCACTTTCCATATTTATATTTAAGTGGTTGAATGATGGCTCTAGTGGATTAGAACTAGAACCCTCATCAACTTGGGATACAATCTTTTAATTTCCATTTTGTATATGTTCTTTATGCACATGGTCTATTTGAGAGTTAAATTTAAACAAAACTATGGTAGGAGAATCAATTTATTATAATATGGCCAAATTGTTCTTAGTTGTACCATGCATGTGCCATATCTGGTCTTTAACTAGTGCTTGATCACCCCTGACTACTTGATGGGTCACTTGTAAAGACAAATTCAAATCCATCTATGGTGAAGAAAATGCAAAGTTGGAAAGTAGATTGTGTTTGATGTGCTTCCAGGTATCCTTATCTCTATGTGTTTCTTGGTCAATGTACCAGATCCTAGACCAGGTGTGTAGGGTACCATATAATGCATGTACCCATAATAATTATGGTAAAAATATTTTTTCAACACTCCAAAGGCTTTCACATTATGTTATATGTTCTTTTGCAAAAGCAATGCTAATATAAATTAGGGTGGCATGAACATAGTTATCATGGTGGAAGTGATTATGCATGGATGCATATACTTATTCCAATGTATAAAATTAATACCAATGAGTAGAACACTATTGAGCAGTTGTCCCTTAAAATATATAGTTGATTATGTAAAACCTTTCATCCTCATTAACATAGTAAGCCTCTAACAACTTTAAGTATTCTTGGACCTCCATCTAACCATGAAACCTAGATTCTTGGTCTGTAAGGGCAATCTATCCATTAGGCATCCACTAATGAGGAAAATAATTTTATGGCACTGAGCAAGCTTTGAAAAGGAGCTTAGGTAGCTACCGCAAATGCACCTTGTTAGATCATATGCACCTTGAACCCATTAGTTGTAAAAAATACTAGTAGTGTCAGAAATAGATTGAGCATCTTCCATCATAAGATGCCACCATGAGTATGATCCACATTTTCATATTATTGGGTAGTAATGTTATATATTATATTAACATCGCAATAAAAATCAATGGGTTACACAAATGGGGTCCTTGGTCATTATTTAGAGTTATGACTATGCATCGAGTGTCATTATCAAATCTTATACACCTCTTATTGAAATGTAAGTCAACATTATTTACATAACACCAAGGTTGATCCAAAAAAATAGGGAAGTCATTAGCTTCAATAATATTTATTACCTTGAAATCACCCTTGAATGTGACTCCCAACATGTTGATAGTAGCATCCTTAAGAAAACTTATGGGTAGTGTGTGAGTCATTTTGGCCATGAATAAGACATGTGGGGAGGGTTATAAAGTGGGGATCCAAATATTTTTCTAGGCATCTTTGGTTAGAACATTAACCTATATGCCAATGTCCACTAGGATGTTATAAATCATCCAACCATCAATGGATGCATAGATAAATACCTTTTTGTCACATTATAGATTTAGTTGAATATGGGTCTTTTATTGACATGCATGGTTAAAATGATAATCCTCTAAAGGATTTTTCATTTACTAATGTAATTAATTATTGAAGAGAGGGATGATGTCCTCATTAAGGAAGAATTTACATAGCTCTCAAAACTCATCATGCCCTAAGTCTTTAGGTACCATATTTATTTACATCTCGGCCCACATGTTAACATCCTTATGTTTTAATAACTTAGTTTCAAATTTTAGTTCCTAGACTAAGGCCATCATCTCATACAACCCTTATTTATAAAATTTAAAATTGGGATAATGTTTCACTTGAGGTTCTTCACTCTAAACCTTATCTACAAGTGGATTTGAAATTAATTGGGAATGAATGTCACTCTATGTAATAATATTGACCTTGGGTCCAGTTGGTGGAGTGGTAGGCCATGGTCTCCATTGAACATTTGGATTTTTAATAACACGTATCATCCCAATTCCATTCTCATTATTTTATTTAGTAATGGAAACATACAAATCAATACATTTTCCTAGGTGATGATCATTTTTTAAAAAGGTGCAGGTTATATACGCCATGTAATCACATTGGTAGTGGTCTAGATAACCACACTTATAACATGTACTACATGGAAAATGACCACATTTATGTCTATTTCCACACCCTTTATCTTTGAAAGATCGACCTCCACTAGTCTCTTGGTTGTTAGATATGTAAGTTTGGCAAAAACTTCATGTGTGTGCTTCATGAATCCCATTGATGACCTGATAATCATTGGTATCATGCATATATGTATCACATATTTTACAATGTAGCAACACTTTATCTTGGGTGGCATTCTAAATAAAGGGACAATGCGTTACATCATGATCTTCATTGAAAATATCATAGGACTATTCCAATACAACATGAACATTCTTCTATGGATAGTTGTTCATGTTATGGCCTTCTACTTTGTAGTCAACACACCAAAAGATGTTTTGGGTGTCTGGAGCATTATTGATCATAAGATTCTTCATCTAATAATCTATCAAAATGATTTAATCCTCCATAAAGGGGCTGATCCCCATAACTATACTTATCATGGCTTTGGTGTGGAGGGTGGATTTCGGTGCTCCATGTGGTTCAATGAAAGTCTTGTGAGATAAGGCTCATTGGAATATAAGTAATAAACCTCCCAAAAACCACTAAGTATGATGTCTTAGGTTACTATCAAATGATAAATTTGAAATAAGAATTTTGAAATGCACATCATACATGTGCACACTCTCAACAAGCTCTTGATTGATATATTTTATGGCAATAATACTTTGCTTCTTAAATTCAAGGATATTAAATTATTAGAGAAAGGAAACCTTTAATAAGATATAATACATAACCTCTATTTGGGGATCAAATTTGTGGTATCATTTGTGTACATGATCTAATAAATTAGTGGAAAAATGAGTTTCCTTTCACTCAGAATATGTGATACCCTATACTCTCCAAATGAGTTCACACTTGTGAACATGTTCTATTACATTTTCAACACCTTGATATTCAGGCAAGTAAAGTGTCATCTCACAATAGATTGTAGGTGTACTGGGTGGTTATAGTGGACCTTGTTATGGCACTCATCTAGTTCCTCCTAACCATATCATTGAGGTCCTCTAGTTCCACCTCTTGATCCTCCATCTCTAGTAAAACCACCTCCAACACTACCTCCCACACCCTACATTAAAAGGTATATTAGAGATAATGGGTGCTGAGGGAGGTTGATTATTTATTGTTGAGAATGTAGTATGCCCACTAGTTATATTTGGTCCACCAATCATTCCAAGGTGATCCATATACCTTTCTTGAAATGTAAAGGTATAAATTAATCATAAATTTTTATTTTGATATCTCCACTTCCATAGATTCCCCTATGGTCTAGGTTTCATAATCAACTTCATATTATACACTATTAGTTTCCCAAATTTTAATAACAATTCCATCAAACTCAAATACATGAACATGAGCTATGGTGGGGGAATTGGGTCTATTTAGATTGGGTTCCATTATTAGTGTTTATCCTACTTATTTTGCATGTATCTATACAAGTGAAGGATTCAAATTCATGGTTAGGGGGTAATAAACATGCCTTTTTACCCTCCTATATATTCTCATGGTGCTTATAGTATCCTCCCATTTACCTCTTGGATCATTACCTCTCATAACCTTATGGCTGGATTCATCATACTTACACTTCCATAGTTATCACCATCTAACTTCTATGTTGAACTACCAATCCCACACCGATGCATATACTTCCAATTCCCCACTAATCATGTTGCTCATGCATGAGAGAGTTTATCCATCCATGGGTAATTTATTAAGTATAAAATCAACCATAAGATTCTTAATATCTAAATGAAATTATTTGAGATACCTTCCGTTTAATTCCTTTAGAAAGTCAAACTGTACCTTTTCCAAATACATGTATGTAGAGACAATGTATTCCAAGATGAAACTATTAAGCATTACCTTCCACCAAACATCCACTGCACATGTCTAAGTATATTTGAGATTCACTAAGGTTATCTGATGCTTTATTGAACAAGGGGCCTTCCATCCATAATTTATTGAACTCTCTTATGAATATGCCAAAATCTAAGCATGCATGTGAACAAGTAATTATATAAAGAATGTTTCATATAGAGAATCATATAAGTGTTACTCTACCCATGTGCATTAAAAAAATCCTAGTTAAATATGCTTAAGCATAAAGTTTTCCTCTATAGTACCAACCTAGTGCTTGACATTTTCCAAAGATAGTTGCTCAAGTATATTTTTACCATCATGCTAAAAAATTCAATGGGTCCCAAAAAGGAACCAAAATGTTGGGTTTATTTATATTCATAGTTCTATATTACTAATTACTAGTTATGCCTAGAAGAAGGGATAATCCATCATGCCAATGTACTAGCATATAATGTGAGTGACCTCATGCACTGACCTGAGGCACACAACCTAGACTAGTTCTCAGTAGTTATACCATGTGATGGTGAATACAAAAATTTTACTTAGGTTCTTGAGTTAACAAATTTAATCATTGTTATTACAAATATCATTATAGGGTTATCCATTTGATGAAATTACATAGTGCATGCACTTATCTAGTATCATAATTGCTTAATGAACACTAAATAGATTCAACATTATAAGATTCACAAAGTATTAGTTCCATTGATCTCATTTGTTAAGATTACAGAGGTACTTCATTTAGTACATGCTCTTTAGATATATATCTTGACAACAGCAACACATCTATATTTAATAACACTTTATAATTGAACCTAAAGGGGTATTTATACATAAGTGAACCCCTTCTTGGGTTGTATCATTAATACATTAAATATGACAAGCCAATAATGTTTTATAAAAAGAAGTCATGATAATCTATTACAATTAAGTTCCTTTTAAATAGGGCCCAAAAACCCTTATATACTCTCTATGCTAGATATTTGCTTTCATGTTCCTCCTCCTTCATGATTTGGTGTTAGATTCACACTCCTATTAATCTCTAATACTTCTGTGAACTACTTTGTAATTATGTCTGCTTCTTGTTCCCTTATATTATTCTTGCACTTTTTTGAGTCATGTGTCTTATGTTCTTCATTATCCATTTCTTTGTCTTTCATAACACCTATCCACACCAAGGTCTTCCATGACATTTTCCCCTATTTCTCTCTTCAGTACCATTATCTCCCTTACTATGGTCTTCTACACTCTTCTTGTACCCTTGAATTTCCATTATTATGACTCAAAAATACTTAGAATATATTTTAAATTTGGGTCCAACATCTGATCACATTGAAACCTAAATACCAAGTACAAACTGTGAGTTTAAATATCTACAATGACCAAGATATTCAAACTATTCAAAGAAAAGGCATACCTAAGTTTTAATGGCCTCCTCATCTCATACACCTCTTTCTTATGCATATTCAATTACCAAGCCAACTGAGTATATAGACACAATGTTTAATTCAATAGCTCTTAACCATGATTTCAAACACTACTCAATCATTTGGGATGAAGTTGATTTTCACACAGAGATATATGGATGACCTTATAGCAATAAAGTTAGTTGGAATACATAATGTTACATCAAGGAAAGAGGTAATACCTTGCATTGACCTACTATTTGATTTATTTATATATGGGAAAATCTCTATAAAAATCATTTGTTTATGACTTAGTAATACTCTTATGGCATACATAAGTGTAAATGAATTAAAAAGGTACTTTAGGCTCCCCCTTCTAGAGATGACCATTATGTAAGACATGGTCAATTAATGGTTCCTTGAAAACAACATCCATAGCAAATTACAAGAATGGGGTGGCAACCCAAACAACTTTGTGATTCAAGGATCTAATTTGTCTATTCCCTTATCCACATTTAGACTAGGGGTAAGGATTGCCATGGCTTTAATAAATAGAATATATGGCTTCCCAAAACTTTACTTATGTCAATTAGGTATGGTCATGTTGTTGGATATCATCATGATTTATAACAAAATCATTTCCTTGGGAGATAATCATCTCCAATTTGATTTAGTGAATCACTAATCTAGGGAGCTTAAAAAATAGTAAATTCTATATGATGTCTTATTTAGTGGATGTTATAACTATAATAGTACATTCAACTCATGAGGAACCTTGGTAACTATCTATAAAGTATTTAAAGAGCATGATTTGTGATGAGTTCAAAGTCTTCCATGTTCATATATTTAGGAAGAAAATAAAAAGGTTGATAAAGACCTTTTATCCTATGGTGTATCAGACTATTTATGTGAAGAACATGCCTATATTATCAGACCCCATAAAGAAAACTATTCATAAAATGGGCAATTACTAGTTCTATCTTGAATACATTGTAATTAAGATAGAGGAGACCAAGGTACAACCCTTTATTTACCATAGATTATTCCTGATAAATTGGTTGAGTAGGAAATTACTACTTAATTGGCTAATAGTGTTGATGTCAATTTGTAGAGGGATAAGTAAGAAAATGTTCACCCAACCCATCTTAGCATTAGGAAAATACAATATACAAGGTGGGAACAATTCAATCTTATGGGGAAAGCCAGCGTGTATTATGGATTGAAATAGGAACCATTTAGACAATGAGACCCTAGGAATAATGTTAGGGGACATATATAGAAATATGAGAAGAAATTAAGAATCAATTATGGGCACTAATAGTACAATCATGATTTTGTATTCATGAATGTTGAGGATGACATAAAAGTGGCTAAAAATATGCATAGATTAAATATGTTAATGAATGTATCCCAATGGATCCACTATGATCATACTATCACTGAGGAAGATGCCAAGAAGATCAAAAATGAACATTGAGTTTCTATACCTATTCATGGTCCTCCTCCTCACACATAAGTAAATATACAAGAACAATCTATGCCATCTGGGAAAGTAGATGTTAAAGACAGGGTTAGGACTACCCGAGATCCTATGTACATTCAATTTTTTCTCCTTCTCAAAACATATCTAGTGTAGAGTAGGTAAGTTCTAATGGAAAAACTAGGTAATTCCCCATGTTACCTATGCCTCCACTAACCAAAATAAAACCATTAAGTATTCCTAATTTACTCTCTCATGTTTATATTTTTTCCCATCCTGGGTCAACACTTATTATGATAACACCACCAATGGTAGTACCCTACTATCTTAGGTGACCATATTTGCCTCCCATAATTTCCTTACTAGTCACTACCATTCCCAATGCACTTACCATCAACTACCATTGTAATCCATTCAATTCCTACTCCACCTTATATAGTGACATCCCCTATAATTATGAAGCCTCTAATTACCTATAATAGAAATCCCAATAATAGTCTAATCTCACCCTAAAAGGTAGAAGTAGAGGAGAAACCTATTGAAGTTATAGAGGAATAAGGAGATAAAATAAGGGGTCAACAAAGATCAGATCGTATTCACATATATGATAGTTAATAAGAAGATAAAATTTGGCAACTAAATAAGAATGGGTATCTAAAACATACATTGAGGAAACATAATAATTTAACAAAACAACCAAGGAAGATGAATAAAATGGGTGGATGACCAAAGAAGACACCCATTATAGAGGTATTAAGATTAAAAATTAATTTTAATAAGTTGATTATGGAAGGGTTAAATATGTGGCCACTAAGTTATTTCTAGACAAAGAGGAAGACATGGAAGGTGAGGTAGAGTTAAAGTTAAAATCCTTAGAACAAAGGCCATCATCAACCATGCCCCCGTGCTCTCCATCTCAAGATACCATAATGATAATTGCAATAAAAATTACCCTAGATATTTCTTCTCAAAGTATAAGTATACAAGTTCCCCATTCTTTGATAACTTCTTTAATTGTTGCTACTACAATTGACGTAGTAGGAACTAGTAATTATTTGTATTCTTTAAGCCCAACAAATAAGCCCCATGTAGTCACAATTCCAATTTTTACAACTACAATTCAATTTTATTTGGTTTGGGATTTTTCTTCACCTATCCAACCTAATTTGAGTCCTATTATTATGGCTATTACCATTGGGGTTGCTTACACATATGTCACTAGTTATATGCAAATTTTGCTTAGCACCCCAATGACACACTCATTATTTAGTGGAACTAGTCCTTAATCCCTTAGGACATCAAATAATGTAAATTTTGAAATTATAGTGTCTAAATCAATCTTTTTAAAACATGTCACACCTCCAAGTTATCTATATAGTTGGGAATGCTTGTCGGACAAGCTACCTAGACATATTCCCTTATAATTTCAGTGCATAAGGTAGCTAGGAAAACTAAGTATATTATTGATATCCCAACACATAATAAAGTTATTGGATAGATGAAGGATTTAACTCCTTGAACTCAACTGGGGACATATTCTCCTAAAGTAATGCACCCTATAAGACAATCTCCTTATTATACTCCTGTAGTCATAGAGCAAGTTGAGTAACAAGTTGCATTGAATATTTCCTCATGGATTTAACAACTGCAACAAGAGGAAACATGTAGACAACACCTAGTAATTATTTACCAACCAAAAATCAAGTTCCATTTTGATAGTCAAATTGATACCTTAATAAGGTCAAGAGGAAGAGTATGGTTTCAAAGGGAGAATAGGTCAACTTAGAATAAAGAGAAGATATATTTTCTTTGACAAAAAAATAAAAACAAATCCTTCAGACCTAGATAGATAAATGGAATATCCCTATAGTTTTTTAGATGCTACTATGGGTGTGATAAAATATATGTTTAATAAAAATGACTAGTATATACAGATGACACAAGAGAAGAACACTATTTAATCTACAAAAGAGATTATAGATAATTATAGGGTGCATCTAAGAAGTTGTATGACACCATTAAATTAATAAGGTCTACAAAGGCTACATCCCAACCTAAGTGGGGGGATATACTTAAATTATTAAATAAAATGAAGGATATGGATGGTAAGCTCCAATTCCTCATCCAAGCAATAAGGAACAAGTAATACACCATTTGAACCTATTAACAACACCAGAGGCTACATGGGCCCATAGTTATGTGGTCATTAAGAGGGACAACTTACTTTTCTAGCTTTGAGAGATGCAGACTCTAGTGCTATAGTTTACAAGTTGAGAGAGAGATTGTATCCATTTTGAAATATATGAGGGTCACCAAGGTAAAAAATCATCTTGGGTAGTTAATTCCTAATCCATTTTTGAAAACCTCATCCAATCTACAACTGATAGCTTTTGAGTGGAAATTGAGGGAATAATTTATAGAACCAATGAATAAATCATGCAACTAATGCATTTTGATAGAGATAGAATTATAGGGATAGAGACACTTAATGTGGAGGTTAAATATGAATTGAATACACATAAGAATTTTATGGATAGGTTTCCATAGATATTCAAAATGTGTTTTCTAGATTTTGAAACTATTGATATTAAATTTTAGGCTAGTCATGCCTAGTATTTATACATGAAGGTAACAAAGAAGTAAAATTCAATAGAAAGAGTACCACCATCACCCACTCAAATAACTCAGTCTTAGTTTCCAAATTATACATTGGTGAGAACACAAATAGATCTATCATATGTGCCATTTTACATTCACTACCACAACTACATTAATGACAACTTTTGTTTTAACTTTAGCTAGTATATCTACAACAATAATGTACACTATAGTTGTAACTCAAGTTACAACTAAAGTCTCATCCACATCTACAAGCATGAAATTCACACCTCCTACTACTACCATGTAATAGATAAATTTTGATATGAGTGCATATTATAATTTTAATGAATTTATAATTTATAATCACATTGTAAACATCCATGCCATGGATGAATTTTTGATGCCCAATTATATTTTTAGAGATGTAACTTTAATTTTTTCTTGAGAGATTAGGTGTCCCCATCCAAATATTATATATACTCATATCCTCCCAATCCCAAAGGGAGGAGAATTTTGGCTATTAAGATTAATAAGAAATTCTATGTATTGTTCTGTAATTGGTCTTGATGTGCAAATCTTATTCTTATCCAAACTTGTGAATCTTTCAAGAAGTTCCACAAAAATGGTATTTTAGTATTTTTATTTTACATGAATATTATTTTTAATACAATTATTCATATTGTGCTATTGCTAATTTGAATGCATTTTGTGTAATAATCATAATCTCCCTTTGTAAATGTATAATTGTAATCATACAAAGGTAGCAACCATTGATTATATATGATAAAGTTTACTATATTATTGCTCCCTTGGAATATTAACTATATTTTATTGTTTATATTCTTACAATATCTTGTATTAAACATTGGTTATTGAGTTCTTGTCTAATATTTAGTTTAAAATCCAACTTAGAAAGGTTTCATCTTGTTTGATCTACATACCTTCTTTTTTTCCCTACTTTTCCTATTTTTTTGAGTTTATTTTGGTCATACCCACCTTAGGTTAGATCCATTATAATAAACACATATCAATTAGACCTAGATTCATACCATATCTAATCCATCTATGGTAAATAATTTTTATACTCACCACTATTCCACCAACAAGTTATTTACAAAATCAAATACCCTAAAACTCATGCCTTGGAGTGTATCTCTATTCACTGATCCTAAAACCTTAGAGGTACCTTGTAAAGTTACATATTGTACATAAAACCCACATCAAAAAAGTTCATATGCAATGGTACATGCCCCCATAGTATGTGATAATAACTAAATTTATAACTCTAAAAATGGTTTATCTCATGCATGAGAATCACACTGAAATGCCACCTTTTTGAGGTGAGGGATTTTGATCCTATAAATTCACTCATCTAAAAATAAAAACTAACTTGAAACATGTGTAGTAAGATTTTATCATTGAAAATTATATCATATGGGAAAGTGTTAGCATAGTAGGATTTGAAATTTGCATAAGACATAAGAGGTAAGGCTTATAAAATGTATCATTGAAGCTCATGGAATTAAAATGTTAGTATGTTATTATATGCATGATATTTATCATGGAACTTATAAAAATCATCAATTTTAACAACCACACACATAACAAACATGAATGATATAAAATTGACATAGATGGGCCAAGAGCCAAAATTAAAGACATGTTTAAATGTCATAAAGAACATGCTTAAACATTATAAATGTCTCAAACAAGTGATATGTTCAAATGTTTCACACATATAGGGCCAAGGGAAAAATCAAAGACATGTTCAAAATTTTCACACCAAACATAGGGCCAAAGGCCAAATAAAGGACATGTTCAAATGTCGCACACCACACATAGGGCCAAGGGATAAAGTAAGGACATGTTCAAATGTCACACACACCACACAAGATCATAGAGATGTAATAAGAAAATAATATAACATAAGGGAAAAGTTATAACATAATAGAGAAATGGAGTGGTAATATATTATGTACAAGTAAGCAACATCAATGGAACACATAATTAGAAAAGGCAGTCTAAGTTATGCATATGTCACATAATCATATCCTAGAAATAACATGCATGTAAAATATGTAAGATAAAAATGTTAGAAAGATACTTTTATATAATTTAAAGATCAAAATTATAGGGGTATTATCAAGATAACATGTGCATACTATTACCGGTGAGTAATATGCCCCCATTTTAACAAGGTCAATGGGTAGAGGAGAGTCTAACATCTTAATTTATGAAAATTATTATATGTCCTACATAACCCTTTAAAGATACCCATGAAATTCATGTGTGATATATAAATAATATGTTATATATTAATCATGATGTGAAAAGATGTAAACTAGATTGCTAACCATGTTCAAGTCCCAATTTTGGATTTTTGACAATATTTGAATTTTTTGTATGTTCTTGATAATATATGATTTTTTGTGTGTTTTGAAATTTTAGTAAAAAAAATCTGAAATTGAAATGAATCAAGTTTATAAATAGAACAAATGAGACTAATCTTTACAATTTTCAACAAGTGTCAATAAAATATGTGCACTATCAAAGAGTTGAATGGGTCAATAGAAGGAATTTTTCCCATTATGGAATGTGAATTGGAATTGTTATAAATATGTACAGGTTGAAAAATACACACAAGTAGTTGGATATACACTCTCATTTCATAAAATTTATATGTTTCAAAATATGTCACATGTATGGAACAAGTGAGCTTGAAAACAAAAAGATTTTGCATGAAAAATGAAACTACGTATTGGTAATGCATGAATAATCTAGAAATTGACAGAATTAGAGATCTATGTTCTAGAAATGTACATTATGAGTATAAAAAATAGAAGACAATATTTACCAACATAAAAAAATTGGATGATGGTTCTATTATATTATGTTTGATTTTGTCCAATAGGGGAAATGAAAAAAAAATGTAAAAAACTATGCATGAAGATATATTAATGCCATTGTTTAGCGAGTTTAAACACTATTTTAAAACTATCCAGACTTGGAAGTGAAGATAAAAATGCCAAGAAGATAAAAATACAAATTAATATAAGAATGGATCAATTGATCATAAAGGTAAGAAAATATAAGAATAAGAAATAACAATCAGAAGCTATGTATAGTCTAGATTTTATGTTTTTAAATAATTTTATATTTTAACAATTCACAAGCTATCTAATGATTCCAAAAAGATCCTAATCAACCCAATCATTACTGATCAATAAAAATATTACCATTGTTGAGAAAAAAAAAATATGTGCCAATATCAAGATTAAAACATATGTCTTTTTCAATGATAAAGTTATCCAAATGACTATTCATATGATTGTGAGTACGAATCATAGATCTAGGAGATTCAAGAGTACATGATGTCTCATGAGATGGTGTATAAGATTGTGCCAATCTATGGAAATCTTGAGGAATATGTTACATATTATGAATATACACCTTAAGATATGGTGAAAATGTGTGTGATTATTGCAAAGGAGATACCTTTTTTATATAAACTTGTTTTTGCTTCATTTGTACTTGATAATTTTATACCACTTTACTAAGAACCTTTTTATTGGATTCTAAAGTCATGCTTTGTTTGTACTTATATTCATCATTAGAATATGGTGGTGCATGGGAAAGAGGAGGTAGAATATAATGTATATAAAATTCATATATTATCCCCAAAATGATAATATATTTATGGTAATAGATATATTTCAAGCACACATGAATCATAGAAGGGAAAATAATAGTTATTTACAAACATGGGCTTCCCAATATCATATCAAAATTTCATTTTATTATAAAACAATAAAGGGAATAGATAGTTTAACAAGACCTATTCAAAGAGGAAACATAATAGTGACTTGTTGTTTACCATTGAAATACTTGAAAAGTATAGTAGTTTTCTGTAAATCACTTTCTGTGTAGCCTAATGAATGGAGTAAAGTAATGGTCATGCATTTTTTATTTTTCCATTATCAATTAGTACAATATGAATAGGTTGTTGATCAATATGATATATTATACACAAATCATGAAAATTAGAGTCATCATCAACTATTTCACTATAATCAAAAGTAATCATAGGATGTGATGTAACATTTAGAGTAATTATATCAATAATACCATCCAAAGGGTTTTCATATGAAGTAGGAGGTAGATAATAATTATGCAAATGATACAAATTTAAATATTACTTATTACTATCATGATTAATAAATGGAACATGAAATTTTTTGATCTTAACATTGTCAATTTGTTGATGCTTTTTTTCCTCGATAGGGGCATTCACCTCAATGCCATTATCATCAATACAATCCTAAATGAGATGCCTGAGTTTATAACACTTATTTTTATAATGAAAATTTCATTGATGATAATCATAGTCTAAATTGTTATCAAAGGATTTTATTTGTGGCTTATTCATGTCAATTTCATATAGAGGATGCACAGTGATTAAGTGACATTTAGTCAACTTATTTAGTAATTTGTAAGGTGGTTATGGTAATCTATAAAATTTATTTTATGGTTAATTAGATAAAACAACTTTATTAGTAGGTTGGGAAATAACATTTACTTGAATATTTGCTTCCACTTTAGTATATTTTACCTTGGATTTGTAAGATGGTTTACTTTAAAATTGTTTTATAGCCATCATAGGTCAATATGTGTATTTAAGCTTGTTCAAATCAATAATTTTGAGTTCTTAATATCTTATAGTATGAAAAAGATCTTAAAATTGTTTAAAATTGTTAAAGAGTATCGAATCATGTAGGAGTGTAAGAAAAATTTATTTAATTATATCTTGTAATTCATAGTTTTCTAGTACATTAGTCATTTTAACCAACATAGTCTTGTAATGAAGCACATACTTATTGATGGGTTCATTGGTTCCTTTTTTTAGATTAGAAATTTGTGCATATGAAATTTTCTCATAAATGTTGATATAAAAGTGTTTGATAAATAATTATTCTAAAGGATTAAATGCTTTCATAGATTGCGTAGGTAAATCATATAACTAATGCAAAACATAGTCTTTTAAATTCCTTGGAAATATTTTAGCTAGTGATTTATCATTAAATGAATAATCTAATCATGTTACAATAAATTATTAGAGATGTTTTTTAGGATCTACTTTACCCTCATATAAAGTAAGATTGGGAGCAACACATCTATTGGGTAAAGAATAGGATGCAATATCATGTGTTAAAGGATTATGAAGTAAAGCATGTAAATCTAGTGATTGGTTATATTTTGTGATGCCTTTCTCTAATTGAAACATATTAGATTGAAAATTTATAATTATTACTCAAGGTTTTATGTAAGAGATAAGGTATGCTTTTTAGTATGCATAACTATCAAAGGATTGCAATGAATAACTTGGTTAGACATAGACATGGAAATGTGATGTAGAGCATGGTTTTCCACCAAATATAAATATGAGGATGGAATAATAGGTTCACCCATGGTAGTGTCCATACCTACAGTAAAGCTTATAATATGAAAAATTGGTTCTTATTGCATATTAGAGATTTTGGTTTTTGTGAATTTTTCCAAGCTAAGAAGACTTCAATGACTTTGGAAATGTCTTGTGAAATTTTATGAAGTCTTTGAAATTTAGAGAGACATTAAACTTGTTCTTGATCCACTTCATTGAGGTCATCAGGATGAATCCTATTTAAATCATCATTGGTATCTTGTGCATATTGCTCATCATGATTATCTTGTTTAGTTTGGTTATCTTATGCATTTTGAATTTAGTATTGAAAATATTTATTAGAAATTTTCTCATAAAAATAAGAACCAATATGTGCATTGATAGAATCCATTTTAAATTTATTGTGCTCAAAGGGAATCCTACCTATCCTAGAACTTTGCCTTAAAGGAGTATTAGAGGTAATCTTCTTAGTGTTAGGGGTGGGCACCAAGAACAACAAACATGCATTGATGCCCAACTATTCGGATCTTGCTCCTTAGAAAGAGCACAATATGATTACCAAATGTAAGCAATTAAACATGCGAAAATAACTAGAAGCACAAGTAATTAGAATTCACCAATAACACAGAATATGAGAGACAATACACTATCTTGTATTAACATTTGTATAGAAAAGAATACAATAAAGAGCCACCACACTCTTCCACCTTACAAAGGTTTCCCACACCTCAAGTGTATATTAATTCTTCTTCTTCAAAAACACTCTCCTACTAAAAATGGTCCCAACATCCAACTCACACACAGAATTGGTGTTCACCTCTCCAACTAGTCAGTAATAACCCTGCCAGTACACCAAGCACTCTATAGTACTTCAAATTGATCTCCCATGAACCTGTAACCTACAATTCAACAGACCATACTTACACCTATAGATCTCCTATGAGCTTGCAACAACCTGCAACTCAATGATCTTACAATGGAAGGATCTTCCTTGCCTTCCTTTTCAACTCATAATTACAATACATGCCAATGGGTCTATAAATAGATCCTAGACTTAAACAATAACTTAGACTCTTAGTTTACTATAATTATCCACACAACTCAAGACTCAAAATAGCCTTTACATGCAAACACTTGGTTCAACTAACTAACTGTTCATGTAACGAATAGTTTTAGAACACACAAGCGACTGACGTCGGTCCCTACTTGCCTAGTGTTGCCGATGTCAGCTGACTCCCTACTGACGTTGGTTGCCTTCTGCATTCATCTTGACTGACATCGATCATACTGTCGACATCGATACTTCTAGAACTTTAGCATCCTCCTTCATGTCTGCATAGTTGAAGCTTTTAGCTCCACAACCTAACAATCTCCCACTTGGAGATAAATAGCTGCAACTGTACCTATACCTATACTTTGTCTAGTTTGTTCCCTTGGATTTGTATCCCTCTTCAAGATTACTCTTGAAGACCAACCACCACAAATCCTGTAGTGCAACACCTGTCATCCAAATTACCTGCCACATCCACATATACAACCATGTAGAAAATAACTTGACCCTACATAACATGTGCACCTGCTGCTGGTCCCACTGAACTGCCCTCTAGTATTTCTTTCTCGAATTGACCCCAAACTTTCTGACAGCTCCCACTGCTTGGGAAAACTCAGGTTTAGTACACATGTACTCAACCTCATTATGTGAATCAAGATACTACTATCCAATCATCGGCGTGCTAACCGGTCTCACACAATCATCCTAAAACAAAGTCAACCTGTGACCTTCCATGTCCCTAGAACACACTCATGCCAAAGAATCTTGCTGCTCCCAAATTCTCCATGACACACCCTTGAACTAGCTTTACCTTTAGTTTAGCAATACCTGTATATGTAACCCTACAACAAGCACAAAATATAGTAATAGGATAATGTAGCTAATATTATCCAATCTGGTAAAGAGAAACACAATGATCAAACCTCCATTGTCTATAGCTTACACAAGACCATACACCTTGGCCTTCTGTCTCACATGTCCATTTCCACTCTTCTTCATCCTGAATATCCATTTGTCTCTTAGTGCTTTATTCCAACTGGCAACTCCACCCAAAACACCTGTTTGGTTCTTCTCCAAGGAATCACATTCCTCATCCATGCCAAGCTCCCACTATTTCCTGGATCTACCTGTTCTGCTTCTTTAATAACTTCTTGGTTCTTTACCATAAGTGAGCAACAAGTAGTGTAGATAAGGGAAATGATGAATTTGAGGCTTACCTACCCTTTAAGTCCTCCATATGGGTGCTTGAGACTCCTTGATAGCTTGCTGTCCACCCAAAATTCATCTCAGTGACCGATGCCAGTCACACTCCAGTCTGCACCCGACCGATGTCAGTTCCCTATGACTGCCTCATCACCGATGTTGGTTTCCCCTTGCTGACGCTGGTGTTTATCTACCCTGAGTCACTGACGTCGGGCTGCACATAGCTGATGTTGGTCCCTGTCTGGATGTCGATGCCAGTTTTCCTACCGACGTCGGTCTCTGTGTTTTGCTTGTGAGAACTGAATTCTACCCGCGAGCTCCTTTTGGATCAAATCCTTATCCAAATCACCCTTGCTCTGCTCAAAATTATTATGCCCCTTATGCTAAACTCTATCTATCACCTTCTCCTTGAAAACCAAGGCTTTCTTGTTCTTGTCACTAACATCAGATTCCTCAAGAAATGTTACCTTCTTCTTCTGCATACAAAAACCTTGATCTATGCTCTTCAAATCTGAAAGCATACCCTTTGACTCAAGAACATGCATCTCCTTCTTATTCATGTGACCAAGCCTATTAAGCCACATCTTTGAATCTACAGCTGAAGTAGATAACCCAGAAAGAGAATCAGTAATACAAGTAGATAGATAAAGCGTACCTACTTTCTTACCTCTTTCTACAACAAGTGCACCCTTGGTAACCTTCCAAGAGTCTGCTATGAGAGTTACTGTGCAACCCTCATCACCCAAACTTCTTACAAAAATCAAATTCTGCTCTAGAATTGGGGCATGCATGACCTCTTTCAACACCCATGTGTTACTTGTCTGCAATTTCAGCTTCACTTTCCCTTTGCCAACCATCTGACAAGGCTTACCATCCCCTACACAAATTTCTCCAAAGTCTCCCTGGACATACTAATGAAAAAATTCCCTATTTGGGGATGCATGAAAAGAGGCACCAAAATCTAAAACCCAAGATTCTACTTTATCCAAAGGACATACCAGAGCATTCCGTGTAACGAAATCCACAACATCTGCTTCTTCTTCATGTCCTTCATGCTGATCTGATACCAACCAAAAATCTTTCTTTTCCTACTCTTTCTTTCCATATTTCTAGTAGGTTATTCTGCCATACCTGGACTTGGACCTCCTGCCATTAAGCTTCTCCATTCATAGTCTACTATCTTCTGCCATTGCTCTACTCCCACTCAAATAGAAACCCCTGTGAGTAACCTGTAATCAACACACACTAACCAGATCTAATCCAACCTGTTAGTATCCCAACCTAAAGCTCTGAAACCAGTTTGTTATGGGTGGGCACCAAGAACAACAAACATGCACTGATGCCCAACTGTTAGGATCTTGCTCCTCAGAAAGAGCACAATATGATTACCAAATATAAGAAATTAAACATGCGAAAATAACTAGAAGCACAAGTAATTAGAATTCACCAATAACACAAAATATGAGAGACAATACACTATCTTGTATTAACATTTATACAAAAAAGAATAAAATAAAGAGCTGCCACACTCTTCCACCTTACAGAGGTTTCCCACACCTCAAGTGTATAGTAATTCTTCTTCAAAAAAACACTCTCCTACCAAAAACAGTCCCAACATCCAACTCACACATAGAATTAGTGTTCACCTCTCCAACCAGTCAGTAATAACCCTGCCAGTACACCAAGCACTCTATAGTACTTCAAGTTGATCTCCCATGAACCTGCAACCTACAATTCAACAGACCATACTTACACCTGTAGATCTCCTATGAGCTTGCAACAACCTGCAACTCAATGATCTTACAATGGAAGGATCTTCCTTGCCTTCCTTTTCAGATCATAATTACAATACATGCCAATGGGTCTATAAATAGATCCCAGACTTAAACAATAACTTAGACTCTTAGTTTACTATAATTATCCACGCAGCTCAAGACTCGAAATAGCCTTTACATGCAAACACTTGGTTCAACTAACTAACTGTTCGTGCAACGAATAGTTCTGGAATACACAGGTGACTGATGTCGGTCCTTGCTTGCCTGGTGCTGCTGACATCGGCTGACTTCCTGCCGATGCTGATTGCCTTCTACATTCATCTTGATCGACGTCGGTCATATTGCTGATGTCAGTACTTCTGGAACTTCAGCATCCTCCTTCATGTTTGCATAGTTGAAGCTTTTAGCTCCAAAACCTAACACTTAGGTGACATAGAGAAATGACAAAGAATGGATGAATTAAAGCACATGGGAAATATATAAGACCCTATAAAAATCATCAAGTTTAAGACCCTAGAAGGTTGAAACCCTAAGGAAAAACTAGGATTAGACAAGGTTTAATCAAAAAGCGGGTTAACCAAATATTTTATCTATTTTGGAATCAATATTTTAATTAATCCTATATTATATACATAGATTATAGAAAAGTAAAAAGTTGTAAATATAGTATTAAATAATAAAAATAAAGATAAATAATTGAAATGAATAATTCAAATAGAAATGAATAAGGATAAACTATGTGAAAGAGATAAGTACTTAGCTTTTTGATTCATCAAGGGACTGCACAATAAAACATAATGAAATAATTAAAATAATGTAAAAAACATAGAAGCATGCCAAATGTTGAGCCTAAGTGACCTGAAGGATAAGAAAACCCAATAAGACAAGAGTGACAGTCTTTGATTTTATATTTAAAAACTATGTGGAGACTTGTGTATGCCTTATTGAAGTTGAAACCCCTAAATTTGTGAGACAATGAGATAAATTAATATGAAGGAGTAAAAATGGGTTAGTGGTTGGAGTTTTTATATAACTTAACACCCCACTTTATTGAACATAGCCTACATACAAATACTCTGAAAAGGGATGAAATATCCTTGTGGTTCTCTCATTTAAGTGATTTATGAAAATGTGTTCCTTTGAATATATGAATACATCTAGAATTTGTTTGAATACTTGATCATGCTTTTCTAGGGATGCATAAAACTTAATTCAGACTTAGCTCATGACTGATTGAAGTGCTTGAAAACTAATTTGGGAAGAATATGATTTTTTTTTAATATACACTTATGTAAGTCATCTCATATAATAAGATTTATAACCTTTCCCAAGATCCATTGAAATTAAATAATTGAAAGTGATTTTATAGTGATTGAAGATGGAAAAACACCCATTGGAGAGTTTAAGAATATTTATGCTGACTCTAAATATAATTTCCTTTTTAAAATTTTATTATTTATGAGGTAAGGATAGAATAGACAAACAAAGACATGAACAATAGGCATTCCTTTCCCTTTAGGAACAGTGCTAAGTTTTGGGTCTAAGTCAGAGCATACAAATGTGTAGAGGTTTTTTCAACAGGAATATCATTTTTGTAGGTGATAGTAGATTTTATTGTGGTGAAAAAAGGTATTTTATTATGCTTAAGATAGGTCAAATTGGTGAAATTAGTATAAATTAAGTTCACATATCAATTAATATTAAAAGGGGATAAAATAGGCATGATCAATTATTCATGACCAAATTTAGGTTACTATAGATAATAATTCATTTTATTCAACTGGAAAATTTATAGCCACAAAACTTATCCATTTTATTGTACTATCTATCCACATAATTTAATCAATATGTAGTAATAAAAAACTTTTAACACCCAAATTTTATTCCAATATTTGTTGAGTTTCCTAAATATCCTTTATTTTCTATAGCACAAATTCACCTTGCCAAGAATTAGTTAAAAAATTTACAAGTTCTCTACTATCAACATCTCAAGTGAGATTATCACTAATTAGAATTACTTAGGAGATAATTAAATTATAGATGTGAGAAATTAAAGGAGGATTCTAAGCAGTGGAAATCCTCTCAGGCCTTTCATTATCTAATTTTTTTCTTCTTAGTAATCTACTCTAGGGAGTTGATTCTTGGTCATATAAATGCCAAGACAATTTTACCACTAAAGCCACATTATGGATTTGAATATTTTTTTTACTAGTCACACTTGTTGACTTGGGCATAAACACGTTCTCCCACACACACACACACACACACAGATATATACTCCTAATCATGTCATAAGGAATATATGATAATCTTGTTCATTATTTGTACTATCCCATTTGGAACTTACAAAACTAAGATCAGGTATA
The DNA here is from genome assembly GCA_037957365.1 of Torreya grandis. Taxonomy (NCBI): domain Eukaryota; kingdom Viridiplantae; phylum Streptophyta; class Pinopsida; order Cupressales; family Taxaceae; genus Torreya; species Torreya grandis. The sequence goes on from JARHVA010011085.1 coordinate 59,806, forward strand.
TATTAATAATATGTAGAATAGATTAAATCAAAATGATTATTTTCACCAAACTTAGCCACTCAAATTTCCACCTAGCCAATCTTGCCTAAAAATTATCAATCGAATTATCCCATAACTTTAACTTAGACGTGCTTGTGAATAAAGGCACTCCAAGGTATTTCGTAGGAAAATTTCTAAGTAACATCTAACTTCTTAGAGATCCTTATCTTTCTCACCCTTCACACATTAACAAATAAAATTTGAGACTCTTCCAAATTAACTTTCTATATTGAATTTTCTTCATATTTTCTTAGAACTTTCTTCGAGTTATCACCTCATTCATTTTGGATAAGCCTAAAAAGAGGGTATCATCCAAAAAATTCAATTGGGTATTTGGGTCATTATCCTCATGTAATTTAAGGCATTTAATTTTATTAGTATCTCTTTTTTTTACTAAGACCTTACCCAAGAATTCCACCATAATGATAAAAAGTATGGAGAAAGGGGCTCTTCTTGTCTAATCCCCATGTTATTTTGGAAAAATCCCACTGAGCTTCCATTTACCAAAACCAAAAATAAGGCTCTAATTATACAATTAATAACCCATGAAATCTAATAATCCAAAAAATAAAATGCATTAAAACCTATTCAAGAAGACCCAATTGACCCTATAATAAGCCCTTGTAATCTCTAATTTTAGGAGCATTCTTGATTTATTTTCAGACTTAGTATGTAGAATCTCATGGGTCATAATAAACACATCCAAAATATACCTCCCACAAAAAACTACCCCTTGTTTAGGATAAATTATGATAAGAAGCACTACTTTCAGTCTTTCTACATTTGCCTTCCAAATCATTTTATAAACCATATTGTATAGAGAAATTGGTCTAAAATTGGTAAAGGGTTGGGCTTAGGTTTTTGGGAATGAGAGAAATAAAAGTAATTTAAATCCCATAATACCAAATTTTAAGGTAATGATTCATTTACTACCCCTATTAATTCAATGCAAAAAAACATCCTAAAATTTTAGAAACACATCAACTAGAAAGCCATTAGGTCCTGGTACTTTATTTAGCTCCATTAAATGGAGAACAAACTTAGTTTCATCATCTAAAAATGGTATCATAAGATCCTCATTTTTCCTATCTGAAATTATTCTTTTAATATCCAAATAAAACATATCCATGGCTCTCTCATCTCTATTCTCATCTTCTATCAATTTTTATTTGGAAGAAATCCACAACCTCTTTCATAATTGCTTGTGGTTCCTCCATAGTCAAACCATTTATATATTTGATTTTTTATAATTTATTTATTTTCCTCCAAGACACATTTGTTTGGTGAAAAAAATTATATCTATAACACCCTCCTTAATCCATGGCTCTCTTAATTGTTTTTTTGGAATATCTCCTCTCTCAAATAAACTTCATGAATTTTCCCAACAACACCTCTTTATTTTAAATTCGGTATGTTGTCATGAGATAAGACTAGTTTATAGAAAATAGTAATTACAATTCCTTCCCAAAAATAATAATTTATTAAAAAAAATGTTACTAAACACTTTCTTATTCCATTGTTTGAAAGTATCTTTCAACAATATTAACTTCTAGAAAAATTTGAACATTAAAGACCCTCTACCTAGATTAAAACATACCCACCAACTCTTTAACTAATATTAAAAATTTGGATATCTCAACCACATTAATTTTTTTTTAAATGACACATTTCATCCATCCTTTTAATCTTGATGGATAAAGATATGGGAGTGTGATATGATCTTGAGACATTCAATATTGAAGATTCATGAATCCAGTTCCCTTGCAACCATGTAGATGAAATCATAAATCTATCTAATAAATATTATTGAAACCTTTCCTTATATTTTTCCAAGTAAATTTACCCATTTTATGGAGAAGATCCATCAAATAAATAGAGGAAACAAAATAAAAAAATCATTTTCATATTGAGACAGTTTCTTACTTCCTCCTCTTTTATCATTGTGATGAAGAATAACATTAAAATATCCATTTTTATATCTATTTTTTTCAATACATTTTATTTTTTCATCTAAGTATCCTTTTTTGACCAAATTATTCATCCCATAATTATTTACAATCAGTCCTAAGATATTTTACCTATAAAATTGAAGATCACAAGCCACCTAATTTACATCTTTGTGAAGTAAACATCCTTTTAATATTTTAGGATTAAAAATTACATGTAATCTTCCTAAATTTAACTTAGCACTAATTACACATCATTTACAATATTTCCACTTTATAGTAATTAATTCCTCAATCTTAGCCTCAAATAACTTTGTTTATTGTAAAAATGCAATATCATATTTTCTCATATCAAGCTAATGTTTTAATATATGTCTATTATAAGGAGCATTCATGCCCCTAACATTATAGGAAATTAATAACATGAATAAGATGGAGAAACTTTACCATTCATCATAAGACAATTAAATTAACTCTAATAAGAAAATCTAAAGATTCATAAAAAGGATCTTCTTTCAAGCATTGTCACTATGTCTCTGTTACATGTTTTTTCCTTATTGTACCTTCTCCTTTAAAATAATTGTTTTTTCATATTGGGGATGGAAAACTTTACCTTTACCCCCTAATTCCACCTCATAATGCTCATTATTACAAAAAACCTTGAAGGGATACTTTCATGGAGATTAAATTTAGAGTAAGAAATGAAATAAATTTTGAATTTTATCTTGTGATGAATGTGGAGGAACTTTAAAAAATATATTATTAATTCTATTAATATTCTCTACATCTTTATGCTCATGTTCCTAAAAACCTGAGCCCTTATTGGAAAAAATTTGATATCTACTTTTGTAGCCCATTATAATGTAGATTATACCACATAAACATATTCATCAGCCTTTAAAAGAATAATTTATGCACCCTCATTCATATTATCATTTCAACACATTAACTCAACTTAGCAACATCATCCACTTCCACCTAGTCAGCCGTCAAAAAATCCTCATACACATCCACCTCCTTATTGTCAAGTAAAGCCTTATTAGCAACACCATCTCTACCTCATTGACAACCTTATTCATAACTTGAATAAAAACATCATTACCAAAATTATCCATAATTTAATTCATCTTTCCCAAAGTGAAAAGAGGATGGATACATTCATTATCCATTTACCTAGCTTTATATATTATAAGAGAGTATTTATTACCTCAAGCTTTCACCATATTTTCATTAAAAAAAATCTCTTCCTAAAGTTGGGCCATAATGATCATGCTTTTCATTTGATAAAAAACTATTTTTTTCACACTCTATATACCATAATCTAAGGTATATTTCATCCTCATATATTATTATACAATTCTTACATCCTATGTATTCTGATTTGAGTAAGCCTCAAAATTCATATATATACTCTAATTTTGATTCTAAGGTAAACATAATTCCTTTCTAATTTTGACAGTATATTTATATGCTTAAGAGTTTCATTCTAAATATTTAGTGCATTTGAATCAGGACTGAATTGCACTTTTGGCCTCCAAAATGTAACAACAAACCCCATACGTCTTGATTCATTCCTTCACACATTCTGTGGTATTTATTATCAATAATATACCTTAAATTTTTTTAAAGGATATAACCTCACAATGTGATTATCTAATGGACACCTGAAACATTTCCTAATATTATCTTCATGATCCACTTTCTACGTAAAAAGATCATCCCTAGAGGAAATATAAACATGACTTACCAAAGGTTCCCAAAAATTCATAAGGGCTTTCATTCTAACATAAATTTTTGAATGCATAATAATCCTAGGATCAAAATTAAAAAAATTCCACCCATTCCAAATATATAAAATATTTTTATCACACTTATATTAAAAGGGTAATGCATAAAGTCTTATCCAAAAGTGTCCAAAGACCTATTTTTTGGAATTCAACTGAAAATTATCCACCCAAGGTTGTATCTACAATCTATCATTTGAAAGAATATAATTTATCTTATTTATAATATCATACTTTTTCTTACTATCTTGGAAAGAAACAATGAAAAAAACACTAGGGATGAAGTAAAAATATTTACAAATTACTCTAAGCCATGAAGTAAGCATCGAGTCTTTTAATTTTTTTAAAACAATTCTTCCTCTTAGGATTCTATCAATAAAACCCTTCATAATCATAAAACCTTTGAAATTTGTAACTTCTATATAATTAATCAAAATCTTCTTTATTTTTCCCAAATGACCAAGTACAAAAATACCCCTATTAGGATTTGGATCCTTAGATCTAAACCTATTATATTTTCCACATCTCAAGAGTAATTTATTAGCTCTAGAAGTAGGGGGTATAATTATTATGGAACTACTTTCTCCTCTTCCACATACCCCACTTGACCTTACCATCCTCCTGAATATAGTTAACTTCTATAAAATCAATCATAATATTTTTTATTATCCCAAAATGGATAGGTCAATGAAACCCATATTGAAATTAGGACATTCAGATCTAAACTTAAGATATTTTCCACATCTTGGGGGTACCCAATTAACTCCAGAATAAAGGGTAAAATTTTTGTGGAACTATTTTCTACTCTTTCTCATACTCCTTTATCATTACCATCTTCTTGAATAAAGTTAACTTATGTATCATCAATCACAATCTTTTTTATTTTTTAAAAATGACTATATACAAAAAAAACTATAGTGGGATTAAGATATTTTTCAAATCCCAGGGGTACCCCATTAACTCTAGAAGTAGGGTTAATTTACTTTATAACAAAATTATAGTTTTTTTTCATACCCACCTATCCTTACCATCCTCATGATTAGAGTTGGATACATTGTTATAAATAACCATGTGAGTAGAATAATTTGAAAAAGAATTCATTGTTTTCTTAGTCAAATTGTTTATTAGGAATATAATGATTTTAGGGCTCAAGAAAAAAAGATTTTTAGTAATGAACATTCCCCTTTTCCAGATCCACTTTTTTAATTGAGAGACATATTTCCCTAAGCCTATTAAATTATACAAGCACCTCCTTCACACAATTATTATTAATATATAAAATATTTTCCATTAAGAAGTCTGAAAAAATCAAAACTAGAATGCTTCTTCTCAAGATCTTGAAAGACGTCATTAAAATATGCCAAGGTTCACACATATATTTGATCCTATGTAACCAATCACACATATTTTTATAATCCTTCATCAAGGAGAAAGTAAAATATTCATCCAAAGAGTCCTTATTTTATAGCTCATGATTTAAAATTAACCAAATCCTCTTATTTTCATACCATCTTATCAATCTGGGATTTGAATCTTAGAAGTTGAGTATATTCATTCTAAAAAAATAATGTATTTCCCTTAAAATTACATAATTTATTACATCATCATCCTATAAATGATCCTATGATCTAACATCCCTAATAAAGACAATGTTAAAGACTTTCCTTAGAAATTTTATACTTACCTCTTGTAAATATGTGTGTAAATTTTATTCTTGGGAAAGTGCTTCTAAGCCTACACCAATAAAATTCTAGCAATCAAAACATATTTATCTATAATTTTCATAATAATTCCACCCTAATTAAAATCATTGAATTGTTAAGAATTTCATTTGTATCTTCTTTTTTTTTCATACACAACCTATCAATGATGTCACTAAGATGAATTTGTGCAAGTTCCTTAACTAAATCCTTATTCATTTTAAAAACCACCTTATCAATCCCCATAGATCCATTATCTTGATTCAAATTATCAACCAAAATTATCATTGAGTGGCCTTCCATAATGAAATCATCTACTTAATAAAAAATAGATTTTAGATCTAATTTTTCCACATCATTCCTAACCTGATACACAACCTAATACTCATCCTAAATAAAACCTCAATTTTAGCATTACTAAGATGATGATTCAAAATCTCGTGTAAAACCTCATTTTTAGCATCATATGTATCCTCATTCATAACCTTATTCATCACATCAATCAAAACCTCATCTATAGTATCATTCAAAACTCCATATGAATCCTCATCCACAACCTTATCCTTCACCTCAAGTAAAACCCCATAAAAAACATCATTTTCAACCTCATCCAATGCTTTATTCATCAACTCAAGTAAAATCTAATCCATAAATTATCCCATTTTTTCCCAAAATTACTTTTGTAAAATCTCCTCCACCCGAATGGATGATTTTTAAATTTGTAAAATATTAAATTCATTATCTTTATAATATTCATCCCAAGTAATTCAATTATGGATCTATATTTATTATATTTTTTTATATTTTAATTTAATCCAAATTCAAGTAAAATTAATGTTTAGTTTCTTCTCAATACCTCTAGATATGAGTGATATAATTACAATCACATATCGATTCAAAATGTGATATTTTGGTAATAGTATGACACCCTTAATATTCATAATATTTATAAGTCATAAATGCCCCTATAAAACTCCAAACATACCAATTTTATTATATCTAACTTAAATATTAGTGACACACATAAATCATTATATAAAATTCATTATTGGATGTCTCCAATATTTAAAATATGGACATTCCAAATTATCTTGTAATATAAATACAAGAATTTCATTATCAATTTCACAATATATTAATCAATATATTATATATTGAATTAGATACACTAATTATTATTTATTATAAAATATATGGTAAAATAAATATATTTTTTCATTTTTATTTTAATAGTGGCTATTTAACATCACAATTGTGGCACATTCAATTTACAATTCATACTAATCCAAAACAAATAGTACATATGGATATTTTACATTACAACATCATATGTCAACATTGAAAACATTAGTTATGACACAAAATATGTTTTAGTTGTAAAAAGGTTTAAATGCTTTTTTTCTTCATAAATAATTAAGGTTTAGTTCTTATTGAGTTTTAGCTTCACTTTATTGAGGTTCATATTGTAAATTTATTTTTCATTGCATTCTCAAGCTCACCTTTTTATTCTTACCAAAAAAAATGGAACCTTTTTATGATTCTTCATCCAACTTTATTCAATTTAAATTAAAAGAGATTAAATCAATAATATTTAATATATTTATAAAGGACTTCCAAAATGATTAAAAATGTGTGGATAGTCATTTTATATGGTAAAAAATAAAAATAAATGAGTTTTACATGAATACAAAATAATGGCATGAAACCAATATTCAAAATTGGCTTATGTTTCATTGAGTTGTGAGAAATGTGAATATCACATAATTTTTATCCGCACTATGATAAATAATTGAAAAAATCTTCTCTCTTCTTATATATCTATTTTTAGGACCATATAATACAACTCTATATTTCACCTTTAAAATGGAAGCCTTTTGAATCTATGGAATTTTTGTCTTTTTTAAATTTCATTACACATTTAATTTAGGAGGTATAAAAATTTATCACAATACAAATAATATTTAAGATGTAAAACTTATAATTTTAGTATTTAAAATCACCACCTAAATATGTTTTTCTAAATATTTACCCATAATTCTAATATTTTATTAAACTATTTTTTTAATTGAAAATTTTATCTTTATATATTGATAAAACATTATGTTAAAAAATTATTCATACAAAAATGAGTGGACAAATCACACTCCATGACAATCACATCAAAATAAGTCAATAAACATTAAAATATAAAGTTATATAAGTTTTTCAAACAAAAATTTGAAACCATAGTTAACAAGGGTCATATTAAGGAGAAAAAATAATAAAATTAAGAAATTGGAGTAATTAGCAGTGGTGGAGGAAGTGGTAGATAATCTAGTCCCCCCTCTAACCACACTAATGACTTCTACCAGGTGGGTCTTCCATATCAGGTATGGGCTCCCAACCATTATTATATTAATATTTATCTTTGTCCTCACAAGCATCCTACTTGGAGGGAAAAATAGAAAGCACCATCTAATATAAATTCCATTATGGGGGTATTAACCACCCAAAACCATTGGTAGAAGGAAGACTCATAAGGAGGGGTGTTGGAAAGGGTCACCAATGGGAGCCACTATGATATCTATTATGTGAGTGGTTTCTCCCCCATTCTATGAATTTATGTTCTCATGGGGTAATGAACTACAAGAAGATTTGTAAGGGACCTGACTAACAACACACCTAGCACTCCCCTAGTGATCTAGTAAAGTTTGGAGGTGTTTCACCTCTATAAAATATTTATCTACTTAAAACTGAATCTAAAGCATTAAATTAGATATAAAATTAGCCATGTTATAATTAAAAATATATTCTCTAAGAGAATCATGAAAAAATACCATCATTCCCATTTTTCCATAATTTAAATAAAATCTAAGCTCAAAATATATGACAAATTTGTATGATTTTTTTAGGAATCATAAGTGATTCCCCAAAAAGCACCATTTGATAAGTAAACATTTTTATATGGAAATATTTGTAATGGTGTGAATCCAAATTTAGACCAACTTCAAATGCTTTCAAAACCAAAAATCATGCTTAAGATATTTTAGGTGATTGTAAATTGAGCAAATGGGATGAGTCATTCACATGTGAACTAACTAGGTTCCAATTGGAATCCCTTGGTGTAGGATACACATAAGAAATATATTTGGTTTAGATCAATAATCTAGTCCAAACATGTTTAAATATTATTTTATAAATTAGATTTGTGGAGTTTACCTTTCATTTGGCATTGAGAGTGTTAACTGGAAGGTGCTGAGAGGAAAGGAGTTAATAACCTTACTAGGGTTGGTATTAGAGGAATGAAATCTCAACAATACATTTATAATCAATCCAAAAAATGGATATATATTGGACACGAATATTGTGAAAATTCACTTCTAGTATATAGTTCTAAATCTAAAAGATAGAGTCTTGGTTACTAGCCTGTAAATTAAATTAAACCCAAACAACCTACCAAGGAACCTAGTCCCTAGTTTGCTTGGAAAATAGGTTAGAAATGACTTTGATTAATTTTTTTAATATACTAAGGCTATCTATATATGGAACAAGAGTTAATGGAACTTCATAATATTTAAGATCATGAGACCACCATAGGGAGTGTGATCTTCGTAAACTGTGCCATTATATTTTTATGTCTAAGATACCAAGCCTTTTGAGGGTTATTATCTTATAAAAAATATCCCAAGTAACTTTGTGAAATACTTTAGTGCCTTTAAAGTTTTCCCACATGAATTTTCTTAATATTATTTAAAGTATGGCATAAACAGATTTAGAAGGAACTCAACAAGAGTAGTAGTTACATAAGTAACAACCAACACCTTATAGAAAAATTAGAACATTCATGCTACAAAGAGGGGCTTGGAAATTTAAAAAACAAAATTTATTTAACTAGACATACCTATAAATATAAGGGAGTGTCAATTGTTTTTTGATACCCAAGTATTTAACTGGTTTACCTAGTTAAACTTAGAACCACCTATATTAGAGAAGCCAGATAGGTAGGGGTGATAGAGTGCCTATAAAACTGAGGGTTTTTATTATATTAAATGGAATAATTTTAATGTAATAAAAAAATATCCATACATTACATGGAATAGGAAACATAAGTTATATCCTCTACTAAGGTGAGGAATGAGTCATCAATGAAATACACGTCAACCATACTCTTGTGAGAATGTGGAAGAGAGATTCACTTACCCAAACATATCAAATTGTATTATGAAATAAGATAATTTATCCCTTTGAAAATAAACATATATGGAATGATAAATATTTCACCCTTGATAAATAATTTGAAAGAGGCCAAAATTATTAGACTAGACATCATTGATGATGATACAGGTGCCCACATCTTGGAAAATAATTTTAATCATGTCAAAAAACTTAAAACCAAAGATAAGAGCCTTGATCATTACCAAGATGAAAGGCCATTCTTATTTATCATATTATTTTTAAAATTAAATCTTGATAAATAAAACCTTTTGATGATACTTCTCAGCCCATTTGATTCCATCCCAAACAAGAATAATGATATCTAGGATATATCAATGTTGAATAAAATGAGTTTAATCAAGGTTATTTATGATTGGTGATAAATATATAACCCTAAAATAAAGGTTCTTAAGAATAATATTATAGGAAACATTGAGAAGGGTAATGACACACTAATTGGTGATGAGATCAAGATCACCAAATTTTGGTATGAATTTGATATTACCTTGATTAATAATTTTCTAAGGGAATTGGTTTGGATTGCTTCCAAATAGACTAAATGTAAATTAGGACCCATTATATCTCATAGGTCTTGGTATAAATCATAGGAAAATTCATTAATGCTAGGGGTTTTATCAATGACCATTTTCATTAGATCCTCTTGAAGCTCCTCAATAGATATGAGTCTTTCACATTCCACTCTTTGCACTTTGGTGAGATTGGAAGGTGAAACTTAGAGTCATTGGAGTAAATCATTCTCACATTTCACCAAGGAAGGATGGAAAAAAAACACCTTATGTTGGTGATAAATTAAGGCATTCAAAATATTAGGAAGATGTGTAAGGTGGGAGATAACATCCTTGATAAATTTGATGTTCTTAGTTGCTTTCATGGAATGGAGGAAAAATAACTCCTTAAAAGTTTTATCTCAATTTTTTAGCTAGTGCATTCACATATAAATATATGCTCCTTTGGATTGATAATGATCTTCAAATTTTCTCACTAAAGGGATAAATCTACAATTCTTGTGAAATTTGAATTAATTCATGATGTGAATCCTCATGGGCATTAGGATAAAAATAGTTGCTTGGACCTGTCATAGATGCTAAGAAAGGTAGTAGTCTGACTAATGGCATTTTACCACCATTGAATCCATATAAAATCTCCAAGAGAGTGAGGTGAAATATTATCTATTCTAACAAAGTGTTTTTTGGTCCAAGAGTGAGAAAGATGACTAATGTTAAGTTAAAATTGCATTTTAGTAACATTGGGAAGGGGGAGAGCCACTAAATTTTAAACTTAATGGAGAAGTGGTATGAAAGCAGAGAATGTGGAATAATAATTATAAGGTGGTAAAAAATATTGGAAAATTAAAAAATGTTATGATTTATTAGCATGGATGTATCAATCATCTTGGTGACCCATTCATAACCTTGATATATATTGGATCATGTGAATAAAGACAAGGTGGTAGGAAGGTGGTGGTGGTGGTTAGGGTAAAAAATATGATTTTATTGTGCATGAAAAATAATGCCTCTCTTTCACCATCACACCAAAGTATTGGAAGTAAACCCTCCTTGTCTTCATGATATTCAAACATGTTGAAATATCCACATAGGATCCAATTGAAATAAGGGAGAGAGTCTACTATCCACTCCAAAATAATACCCTCCTCTACAATGTTTCGGTGTCTTTTAATTCTTGGGTGTGCATTATTAGTTTCCATAAATAAGCACAAAAAACATATAATTTTATATAATTGTTTCTATATTTATTTACACTAATTCAGAATTATATAACGTTTTTGGCATGCATATTATAAATTTCAAATATTAAATGTGGGGGATGGGTTTTTTGGCATGATTTTATAGAACATTTCTCTATGTATATATTATCAATTGCAACACAATAATTATGGGAATATAAAGGTCATAATGTGTAGTGAATAAGACTTGGATTTAGAGATAAATTGGACATGTTTGAAGATATATTTTCCCAACATGTGAAAAAACATGTTGACAGAGAATGCATCTACAATATTGTAATCAAATGCACAACCAAAAATAATTCCTCGATAGCCAAACTTTATAGCAAGAAGAGCAAAGATAGAAATGCCATTTTCATTAGATGGATTTGAAAGTAATATATATCTTGACATAAGATATGATAATATTTTTTTACTCACTCCAAAACCATATGCATTCCAAATGTTTCTATTATTCACCTAATGTCACAGGTTAGTCATGATTGTAGGCTCTAATACCAAAATATAATGTACTATTTTTCCTAGATTTAATTTATTATTTATTGATTAAATAAGTTTCATCATTTTTTATATTTTTTTCTTGAATATGTAATTAAAGGAGTTAAATATAATCAAATTAAACCACTAAGTAAAATAAATGGATAATCAAATGGACATTCAATTATACATTTACTTGCAACAAAATGATATTGAGCAACTAGGTTTTTGACTATCAAATATAAAGAAGGATGTGCAATTTACTTGTTTGGGATACACAAAGCTATGCACAACTATATATAATACTAAGTTTAACTGAGACCATGTTTGATTTAACAATGTGACTATCATGTATGACTAGGAAAAGAATGGTGGATTAGGATTGGAGCATACTACCATATTGTCCTTATGGAATATTTTTGTCCAAGATTCTCCCATGACAAAAGTGTAAACTGAGATTCAATGTGGATCATATTTTAGATGCACTTCAACATGTCATGGATATGAGATCATGAGACTCAACTTGTGTTTTCACCTTTCCTCCTTCAAAATGCTAGTGGAGTCTTACACACGAAACAAATGAAGATCAAATGTAAAAAGGGGAAAAATGGGTAGTGAGAATGTTTGAGTTACTTCAAAACCTCATTGAAATGAGATCTACCTACATAACCTCAAAAGTTAACTTAGGCTGATTTAGTTCTCCCCTTTAAAGTGTGTGTGCAACTAGATCATATGCAATGTGGATTTAAGTGTTCTTCAACTAGGTCCTCCTCATGGTCAAAACATGCAATCTAGATGTGATATGTGTAAAATTCATATAAATGTAAAGATTGAGATTGTTTTAGTGTGATTATCCTTATTATGTTGGTGCCAAATTGATAAGTAATAGGTGTAAAATTCCTTAGGAAACCCTTTAAATAAAATACTCCAAATTTTAAATTCTAAAAACTCATTGATGCTACAACCATCTCAAATAAGGGTAAAACAATCATAAAAATAGACCCAAAATAAACATGCATTTAAAAGAGTTTCAAAACATGTGGTTTATAAGATGGAGCACTTTTATCAAAATACGACACTCCTATACAGAATTAAGAAAAGAATAGAATGAGAGAGAAGCATGACCAATGATTATTGTGACTTAAATAAGGACGATCATAGAATATTGGAACTATTATCAATCAAATTTACACCCTAAGGAGGTCTACTCTAGCCTCCTTAAGTTTTATGTAACATTGAAACACCTCTCAGGTTGTGGGTGACCTATTGAGGAGGTGAATCTATAAATGAAAGGGCTAGTTGCCTTTGCAAAACACCTACAACTAACCACTAATATACTTGCCTTGAAGGAAAAGGGATAGAAGGAGATTAAAAACTAATCTGACTAAGGTGATGCACCTAGATTAACTCTATAATCCTACTTGAACCTGCACTATGAAAGATAATTCATAAAACTAATCTCACAACTCAAGGTTCTCCTAACAAAAGTGTTTCAACATGAAGGTAGAATGCAATGTGTTTCTAAAGGTAGATGAATAGTAGGTATGATCATAGACACTAGTAGTCTTATTCACATTTAAAGACACATAAAATAACCAATTACACATCATATGACCTGCTAGAAGTTAGATTACTTACACCAAGCATGAAAGAGTGAGATGAACACAAGGATAGATAACTACCACTTGCCATTCAACTATGAACTACTTCACACACTTAAGAAAGAATTTGAGAAATTAAAACCAGATTGAAATATTTTATTCAAAGGAAAAATTAGTAGTCAATTTATAAGGGATTAACCATACCAAATGTGGATATTTTACAAGCCTAAATGTGGCACCTTATATAGAGAAATGAGGAAGAGAATGAGGGTGGGGGGGGGGGGTAGTAGAGGGAGAGAGAGACAAGTGTCCAAGTGAGAGTTAAAAATAAGAGGGATTTAAAAATATTTAAACACTTACATAAGGACATATGTCTCTCCTCTGAAGATGCTCCATCATCCAAGTGAATTAGGAGTTAGAAACTCAGTTTGACACCTTACATAACTCTTCAAAACTGTCCTTATTTACATAGGAGAAGTGAAAAATGGAAATTTTCATAATCAATTCACCATGAAATGATTTTTGAAATCTCATTTAACACCTATAATTAATTTATAAACTCCTTTGGTCTGGCATGCCAGTCAAAATTATCATTCATATGCTTATGTGTCTTGAAACCCCTTTATCTCCCATGCCTAGCCTTGTCCAAGTGGCTCAAAATTTTAATTCATATTATCAAAGGAATTATATCTCCATTAAATGAATTAAAATACCTTATTATATATTAATAAATCCATTTTTATTCCTAGAACAACTCCCAAGACTCTATTTTATTCCTCAAGCTCTCATTAGGCCTATTTTCTTTATAGCCTTAAAATCATGTAAACCTCATTTTATAGGTAAGTGTATGAATAAGTATAATAAAATAAGGACATATCTGAGTACCTAGTATGTATTTAAAATTCCATGCCAAGTTTTAGGTCCTGAGAGTGAGTGAAAGTATCTTTTTCTACCTTTCTCTCTTCTCAATTAGGCTTCCTTATCTAGAAGCTTAATTTTCTACTCCATATCTCTCCCACACATGTGAAACCACAAAAAATCATTAGATTCACTTTATATAACCTATCACCAACCTCCATGACAAATTTGAGACCCTGAGACCTTGAGAAAGTGTGAGAACCATGAAATGGTCTTGAAACCTAGTCTCTTTTTAGCCTGTTGAAGTCTACCTTGAAAAATGAGATTTGTTTGATAACTTATAGAATTTAATGTACATATTTTAAAGATTAAGTAGATTAAATACATCCAAACTGACCTATCCCAATATTTTTTAAGTTTCCAACTATCCAAAACCCTATGAAACACCAAAAATCCTTACAAAATAGGGCATTTAATAGCATCTATACAATTATAGGTACAAATAAAGTACATGGTTGGAACCTAATTGGATTATAATTTTTTTAATGATGGTTATAGGTTAAAAAAATGTCATATCATGTGTTTTTGAGACCAATCTTCCACGTTGGGTCTTTACTAGGGTTTTAGGAGGGTTTAGAGTGGCTTAGGTTCTTAAAACTTGTTTATAAACCCTAGGATCTCAAACCTTGAACCAATGCCAAAAATTTAAAGTGTAATATATACATAAAATATCCCTAAGTGTTCAATCTCCCATGCATCCTATCCATATATTAATGAGTGTAATAAGTTAACTCTTACTTTGTAAATAGGCCATTGGAGAGGGATTAACAGTCTTAACCATTGTTCATGCATGTTGGAGACCCAATCTAACTAATTATGTCACAATATTTTATTATATGAGAATCATTACTTCCTATTAAATTCATTTATTTCCATTTAAATGTTTATGATCATATCAGGTGAGAGAAAACTAGTCTGGAGTGTAGGCATTCACCTTGTGAAGCTTGAGGAGGTTCCATAGGGTCAAGTACCACTTTTATTGCTTTAATATAACTCTAAATGGTATTATATGGTATATAATATCATATTAAACCTTTAAAAGTATTTATACTTAAACTCTACTCCCAACAAGTCACCCTTTCCATGACTGCCCATATGGGCTTGTGTATAATATCAGGCTTATTTGGCCTAAACAGGGCTTATCAACATTTCATTCACTTTTTGATTGATCTAAAGGTTACATGGAGTAATTTTAATCATAATTAACCATATAAAAATTGTTTTAATTCCTAAAATTTTTATCATGTAACTCTAATTCTCTCAAATAAGCAAATGTCTCTTATGAAAGTAGGTAGGCCTATGTATGGTCTTATTGATTGTGTAGGTAGGGTTTGGATGAACTTGGTTTAGTCACCTCTTGTGAACCTCCTTTAGGTATTTTTTAAAATTTATTAAATCATAAAAACATGTCTATTATTTCACCCAAACTCCCACATCACTTACATTAGGTGTCACTCTTCTCAAGCTTTGAAAATGGCATGTCTTACTTAGGCTAGCCTATATGCGATCATGAAGGTGATTGAATGCATTTATGGGTTTTAGGACTTAAATTTACAATAATTTAACCTTTAAATTATTTATTATTATTATTATTGAGAGTTTATATCCTTTTAAATTTACTCATAACCCTTCAATTCATAAACACCCACCTCTTTAGGACTACCTTCTTAGATTGTAGTTGTAGGTGGGCATTAGAGAAAGTTTGAAATGGATTTTGATCTTCAAGGTCTTCAATGTAAACTAGTGAGCATAAGATAACCTTATATATTATATTTATAACCTATTCAACTTCATTTTAACCCTATGAGTTTTTTAAAGACATCACACTCCACAAACATATAATTTATTTTTTGTACTTATCTAGACTAGTTGTAGATGATTATTTTGTGAGGTTGAAGTGTTAAGTCCTGCATATTAGCTTCCTTGAACTAGGTCATGGCATATTTAAAGTTTAAAACTTCATGAGGATTCCTCTCATTTTTATACAAGTTCCATTGGCTCTTTCACAATATCTTCAAACCTTTCATTTCTTACCTTCATACATAGGCCTATGAATAAGTACTAGTCTTGCAGACTCCATTCTCATCTTAACCCTCATTATATTTCAAAAACTATATGTATTAATTGACCTATGTATTCTTCAATTAATTTCAGCATTGAGTCATGCTTTATCCTTATTCTTATTGGCAAGATAATTGGTTTTCTATCTAAATGAGGACCTATAGGTTTAGAACTTGTAGGTCTACCTTGGCTTGTATAGACTGATAAAAATAGATCCCTTGAGTCCTAGACACCTTGAATATTATATTTAATCTTTTATAATCATATATAATCTACTTCAGCCCATTTATACCTCCTAACTAAGCATTATTCTATCCTCAATTTATCTATTTTATCCATACAGGCCTGTGTATATTGTCATCTTGTATGCAAAGTTTATGCATAGAGGTTAGTGTCTATTCATTAATTATTTTGGTGATGGTAGTGAAGTATATCAAGTTCATAAAATTAATTATTAGTCTATTCCACATTTCTCCATTTATAAAATACTTTGAAATTTAAACCTAAGCTTTATGAATGTTCACTTTCAGAGCTGTAGACCTATAAGTAAAGGAAACTGGTCTAAATCCCTCATTAGAGAGTGAATTTGAGTCTAATTCATACTTTATTGAGATTCCAACATGTCCAAAAATTATATATATTGATTCATAATTGATTTTCATTACCACTTTGAGCTAAGTTTGGCAATCATTTCCTATAAAAGACTATTATTACATAGATCATGCCTCCGAAGACAAAAATACTTGAAGCATGTATAAAAATATCTAATTTCAAGGGAAGAGAACATTAATATTTTATTAAACTATTTTTTTAATTGAAAATTTTATCTTTATATATTGATAAAACATTATGTTAAAAAATTATTCATACAAAAATGAGTGGACAAATCACACTCCATGACAATCACATCAAAATAAGTCAATAAACATTAAAATATAAAGTTATATAAGTTTTTCAAACAAAAATTTGAAACCATAGTTAACAAGGGTCATATTAAGGAGAAAAAATAATAAAATTAAGAAATTGGAGTAATTAGCAGTGGTGGAGGAAGTGGTAGATAATCTAGTCCCCCCTCTAACCACACTAATGACTTCTACCAGGTGGGTCTTCCATATCAGGTATGGGCTCCCAACCATTATTATATTAATATTTATCTTTGTCCTCACAAGCATCCTACTTGGAGGGAAAAATAGAAAGCACCATCTAATATAAATTCCATTATGGGGGTATTAACCACCCAAAACCATTGGTAGAAGGAAGACTCATAAGGAGGGGTGTTGGAAAGGGTCACCAATGGGAGCCACTATGATATCTATTATGTGAGTGGTTTCTCCCCCATTCTATGAATTTATGTTCTCATGGGGTAATGAACTACAAGAAGATTTGTAAGGGACCTGACTAACAACACACCTAGCACTCCCCTAGTGATCTAGTAAAGTTTGGAGGTGTTTCACCTCTATAAAATATTTATCTACTTAAAACTGAATCTAAAGCATTAAATTAGATATAAAATTAGCCATGTTATAATTAAAAATATATTCTCTAAGAGAATCATGAAAAAATACCATCATTCCCATTTTTCCATAATTTAAATAAAATCTAAGCTCAAAATATATGACAAATTTGTATGATTTTTTTAGGAATCATAAGTGATTCCCCAAAAAGCACCATTTGATAAGTAAACATTTTTATATGGAAATATTTGTAATGGTGTGAATCCAAATTTAGACCAACTTCAAATGCTTTCAAAACCAAAAATCATGCTTAAGATATTTTAGGTGATTGTAAATTGAGCAAATGGGATGAGTCATTCACATGTGAACTAACTAGGTTCCAATTGGAATCCCTTGGTGTAGGATACACATAAGAAATATATTTGGTTTAGATCAATAATCTAGTCCAAACATGTTTAAATATTATTTTATAAATTAGATTTGTGGAGTTTACCTTTCATTTGGCATTGAGAGTGTTAACTGGAAGGTGCTGAGAGGAAAGGAGTTAATAACCTTACTAGGGTTGGTATTAGAGGAATGAAATCTCAACAATACATTTATAATCAATCCAAAAAATGGATATATATTGGACACGAATATTGTGAAAATTCACTTCTAGTATATAGTTCTAAATCTAAAAGATAGAGTCTTGGTTACTAGCCTGTAAATTAAATTAAACCCAAACAACCTACCAAGGAACCTAGTCCCTAGTTTGCTTGGAAAATAGGTTAGAAATGACTTTGATTAATTTTTTTAATATACTAAGGCTATCTATATATGGAACAAGAGTTAATGGAACTTCATAATATTTAAGATCATGAGACCACCATAGGGAGTGTGATCTTCGTAAACTGTGCCATTATATTTTTATGTCTAAGATACCAAGCCTTTTGAGGGTTATTATCTTATAAAAAATATCCCAAGTAACTTTGTGAAATACTTTAGTGCCTTTAAAGTTTTCCCACATGAATTTTCTTAATATTATTTAAAGTATGGCATAAACAGATTTAGAAGGAACTCAACAAGAGTAGTAGTTACATAAGTAACAACCAACACCTTATAGAAAAATTAGAACATTCATGCTACAAAGAGGGGCTTGGAAATTTAAAAAACAAAATTTATTTAACTAGACATACCTATAAATATAAGGGAGTGTCAATTGTTTTTTGATACCCAAGTATTTAACTGGTTTACCTAGTTAAACTTAGAACCACCTATATTAGAGAAGCCAGATAGGTAGGGGTGATAGAGTGCCTATAAAACTGAGGGTTTTTATTATATTAAATGGAATAATTTTAATGTAATAAAAAAATATCCATACATTACATGGAATAGGAAACATAAGTTATATCCTCTACTAAGGTGAGGAATGAGTCATCAATGAAATACACGTCAACCATACTCTTGTGAGAATGTGGAAGAGAGATTCACTTACCCAAACATATCAAATTGTATTATGAAATAAGATAATTTATCCCTTTGAAAATAAACATATATGGAATGATAAATATTTCACCCTTGATAAATAATTTGAAAGAGGCCAAAATTATTAGACTAGACATCATTGATGATGATACAGGTGCCCACATCTTGGAAAATAATTTTAATCATGTCAAAAAACTTAAAACCAAAGATAAGAGCCTTGATCATTACCAAGATGAAAGGCCATTCTTATTTATCATATTATTTTTAAAATTAAATCTTGATATATAAAACCTTTTGATGATACTTCTCAGCCCATTTGATTCCATCCCAAACAAGAATAATGATATCTAGGATATATCAATGTTGAATAAAATGAGTTTAATCAAGGTTATTTATGATTGGTGATAAATATATAACCCTAAAATAAAGGTTCTTAAGAATAATATTATAGGAAACATTGAGAAGGGTAATGACACACTAATTGGTGATGAGATCAAGATCACCAAATTTTGGTATGAATTTGATATTACCTTGATTAATAATTTTCTAAGGGAATTGGTTTGGATTGCTTCCAAATAGACTAAATGTAAATTAGGACCCATTATATCTCATAGGTCTTGGTATAAATCATAGGAAAATTCATTAATGCTAGGGGTTTTATCAATGACCATTTTCATTAGATCCTCTTGAAGCTCCTCAATAGATATGAGTCTTTCACATTCCACTCTTTGCACTTTGGTGAGATTGGAAGGTGAAACTTAGAGTCATTGGAGTAAATCATTCTCACATTTCACCAAGGAAGGATGGAAAAAAAACACCTTATGTTGGTGATAAATTAAGGCATTCAAAATATTAGGAAGATGTGTAAGGTGGGAGATAACATCCTTGATAAATTTGATGTTCTTAGTTGCTTTCATGGAATGGAGGAAAAATAACTCCTTAAAAGTTTTATCTCAATTTTTTAGCTAGTGCATTCACATATAAATATATGCTCCTTTGGATTGATAATGATCTTCAAATTTTCTCACTAAAGGGATAAATCTACAATTCTTGTGAAATTTGAATTAATTCATGATGTGAATCCTCATGGGCATTAGGATAAAAATAGTTGCTTGGACCTGTCATAGATGCTAAGAAAGGTAGTAGTCTGACTAATGGCATTTTACCACCATTGAATCCATATAAAATCTCCAAGAGAGTGAGGTGAAATATTATCTATTCTAACAAAGTGTTTTTTGGTCCAAGAGTGAGAAAGATGACTAATGTTAAGTTAAAATTGCATTTTAGTAACATTGGGAAGGGGGAGAGCCACTAAATTTTAAACTTAATGGAGAAGTGGTATGAAAGCAGAGAATGTGGAATAATAATTATAAGGTGGTAAAAAATATTGGAAAATTAAAAAATGTTATGATTTATTAGCATGGATGTATCAATCATCTTGGTGACCCATTCATAACCTTGATATATATTGGATCATGTGAATAAAGACAAGGTGGTAGGAAGGTGGTGGTGGTGGTTAGGGTAAAAAATATGATTTTATTGTGCATGAAAAATAATGCCTCTCTTTCACCATCACACCAAAGTATTGGAAGTAAACCCTCCTTGTCTTCATGATATTCAAACATGTTGAAATATCCACATAGGATCCAATTGAAATAAGGGAGAGAGTCTACTATCCACTCCAAAATAATACCCTCCTCTACAATGTTTCGGTGTCTTTTAATTCTTGGGTGTGCATTATTAGTTTCCATAAATAAGCACAAAAAACATATAATTTTATATAATTGTTTCTATATTTATTTACACTAATTCAGAATTATATAACGTTTTTGGCATGCATATTATAAATTTCAAATATTAAATGTGGGGGATGGGTTTTTTGGCATGATTTTATAGAACATTTCTCTATGTATATATTATCAATTGCAACACAATAATTATGGGAATATAAAGGTCATAATGTGTAGTGAATAAGACTTGGATTTAGAGATAAATTGGACATGTTTGAAGATATATTTTCCCAACATGTGAAAAAACATGTTGACAGAGAATGCATCTACAATATTGTAATCAAATGCACAACCAAAAATAATTCCTCGATAGCCAAACTTTATAGCAAGAAGAGCAAAGATAGAAATGCCATTTTCATTAGATGGATTTGAAAGTAATATATATCTTGACATAAGATATGATAATATTTTTTTACTCACTCCAAAACCATATGCATTCCAAATGTTTCTATTATTCACCTAATGTCACAGGTTAGTCATGATTGTAGGCTCTAATACCAAAATATAATGTACTATTTTTCCTAGATTTAATTTATTATTTATTGATTAAATAAGTTTCATCATTTTTTATATTTTTTTCTTGAATATGTAATTAAAGGAGTTAAATATAATCAAATTAAACCACTAAGTAAAATAAATGGATAATCAAATGGACATTCAATTATACATTTACTTGCAACAAAATGATATTGAGCAACTAGGTTTTTGACTATCAAATATAAAGAAGGATGTGCAATTTACTTGTTTGGGATACACAAAGCTATGCACAACTATATATAATACTAAGTTTAACTGAGACCATGTTTGATTTAACAATGTGACTATCATGTATGACTAGGAAAAGAATGGTGGATTAGGATTGGAGCATACTACCATATTGTCCTTATGGAATATTTTTGTCCAAGATTCTCCCATGACAAAAGTGTAAACTGAGATTCAATGTGGATCATATTTTAGATGCACTTCAACATGTCATGGATATGAGATCATGAGACTCAACTTGTGTTTTCACCTTTCCTCCTTCAAAATGCTAGTGGAGTCTTACACACGAAACAAATGAAGATCAAATGTAAAAAGGGGAAAAATGGGTAGTGAGAATGTTTGAGTTACTTCAAAACCTCATTGAAATGAGATCTACCTACATAACCTCAAAAGTTAACTTAGGCTGATTTAGTTCTCCCCTTTAAAGTGTGTGTGCAACTAGATCATATGCAATGTGGATTTAAGTGTTCTTCAACTAGGTCCTCCTCATGGTCAAAACATGCAATCTAGATGTGATATGTGTAAAATTCATATAAATGTAAAGATTGAGATTGTTTTAGTGTGATTATCCTTATTATGTTGGTGCCAAATTGATAAGTAATAGGTGTAAAATTCCTTAGGAAACCCTTTAAATAAAATACTCCAAATTTTAAATTCTAAAAACTCATTGATGCTACAACCATCTCAAATAAGGGTAAAACAATCATAAAAATAGACCCAAAATAAACATGCATTTAAAAGAGTTTCAAAACATGTGGTTTATAAGATGGAGCACTTTTATCAAAATACGACACTCCTATACAGAATTAAGAAAAGAATAGAATGAGAGAGAAGCATGACCAATGATTATTGTGACTTAAATAAGGACGATCATAGAATATTGGAACTATTATCAATCAAATTTACACCCTAAGGAGGTCTACTCTAGCCTCCTTAAGTTTTATGTAACATTGAAACACCTCTCAGGTTGTGGGTGACCTATTGAGGAGGTGAATCTATAAATGAAAGGGCTAGTTGCCTTTGCAAAACACCTACAACTAACCACTAATATACTTGCCTTGAAGGAAAAGGGATAGAAGGAGATTAAAAACTAATCTGACTAAGGTGATGCACCTAGATTAACTCTATAATCCTACTTGAACCTGCACTATGAAAGATAATTCATAAAACTAATCTCACAACTCAAGGTTCTCCTAACAAAAGTGTTTCAACATGAAGGTAGAATGCAATGTGTTTCTAAAGGTAGATGAATAGTAGGTATGATCATAGACACTAGTAGTCTTATTCACATTTAAAGACACATAAAATAACCAATTACACATCATATGACCTGCTAGAAGTTAGATTACTTACACCAAGCATGAAAGAGTGAGATGAACACAAGGATAGATAACTACCACTTGCCATTCAACTATGAACTACTTCACACACTTAAGAAAGAATTTGAGAAATTAAAACCAGATTGAAATATTTTATTCAAAGGAAAAATTAGTAGTCAATTTATAAGGGATTAACCATACCAAATGTGGATATTTTACAAGCCTAAATGTGGCACCTTATATAGAGAAATGAGGAAGAGAATGAGGGTGGGGGGGGGGTAGTAGAGGGAGAGAGAGACAAGTGTCCAAGTGAGAGTTAAAAATAAGAGGGATTTAAAAATATTTAAACACTTACATAAGGACATATGTCTCTCCTCTGAAGATGCTCCATCATCCAAGTGAATTAGGAGTTAGAAACTCAGTTTGACACCTTACATAACTCTTCAAAACTGTCCTTATTTACATAGGAGAAGTGAAAAATGGAAATTTTCATAATCAATTCACCATGAAATGATTTTTGAAATCTCATTTAACACCTATAATTAATTTATAAACTCCTTTGGTCTGGCATGCCAGTCAAAATTATCATTCATATGCTTATGTGTCTTGAAACCCCTTTATCTCCCATGCCTAGCCTTGTCCAAGTGGCTCAAAATTTTAATTCATATTATCAAAGGAATTATATCTCCATTAAATGAATTAAAATACCTTATTATATATTAATAAATCCATTTTTATTCCTAGAACAACTCCCAAGACTCTATTTTATTCCTCAAGCTCTCATTAGGCCTATTTTCTTTATAGCCTTAAAATCATGTAAACCTCATTTTATAGGTAAGTGTATGAATAAGTATAATAAAATAAGGACATATCTGAGTACCTAGTATGTATTTAAAATTCCATGCCAAGTTTTAGGTCCTGAGAGTGAGTGAAAGTATCTTTTTCTACCTTTCTCTCTTCTCAATTAGGCTTCCTTATCTAGAAGCTTAATTTTCTACTCCATATCTCTCCCACACATGTGAAACCACAAAAAATCATTAGATTCACTTTATATAACCTATCACCAACCTCCATGACAAATTTGAGACCCTGAGACCTTGAGAAAGTGTGAGAACCATGAAATGGTCTTGAAACCTAGTCTCTTTTTAGCCTGTTGAAGTCTACCTTGAAAAATGAGATTTGTTTGATAACTTATAGAATTTAATGTACATATTTTAAAGATTAAGTAGATTAAATACATCCAAACTGACCTATCCCAATATTTTTTAAGTTTCCAACTATCCAAAACCCTATGAAACACCAAAAATCCTTACAAAATAGGGCATTTAATAGCATCTATACAATTATAGGTACAAATAAAGTACATGGTTGGAACCTAATTGGATTATAATTTTTTTAATGATGGTTATAGGTTAAAAAAATGTCATATCATGTGTTTTTGAGACCAATCTTCCACGTTGGGTCTTTACTAGGGTTTTAGGAGGGTTTAGAGTGGCTTAGGTTCTTAAAACTTGTTTATAAACCCTAGGATCTCAAACCTTGAACCAATGCCAAAAATTTAAAGTGTAATATATACATAAAATATCCCTAAGTGTTCAATCTCCCATGCATCCTATCCATATATTAATGAGTGTAATAAGTTAACTCTTACTTTGTAAATAGGCCATTGGAGAGGGATTAACAGTCTTAACCATTGTTCATGCATGTTGGAGACCCAATCTAACTAATTATGTCACAATATTTTATTATATGAGAATCATTACTTCCTATTAAATTCATTTATTTCCATTTAAATGTTTATGATCATATCAGGTGAGAGAAAACTAGTCTGGAGTGTAGGCATTCACCTTGTGAAGCTTGAGGAGGTTCCATAGGGTCAAGTACCACTTTTATTGCTTTAATATAACTCTAAATGGTATTATATGGTATATAATATCATATTAAACCTTTAAAAGTATTTATACTTAAACTCTACTCCCAACAAGTCACCCTTTCCATGACTGCCCATATGGGCTTGTGTATAATATCAGGCTTATTTGGCCTAAACAGGGCTTATCAACATTTCATTCACTTTTTGATTGATCTAAAGGTTACATGGAGTAATTTTAATCATAATTAACCATATAAAAATTGTTTTAATTCCTAAAATTTTTATCATGTAACTCTAATTCTCTCAAATAAGCAAATGTCTCTTATGAAAGTAGGTAGGCCTATGTATGGTCTTATTGATTGTGTAGGTAGGGTTTGGATGAACTTGGTTTAGTCACCTCTTGTGAACCTCCTTTAGGTATTTTTTAAAATTTATTAAATCATAAAAACATGTCTATTATTTCACCCAAACTCCCACATCACTTACATTAGGTGTCACTCTTCTCAAGCTTTGAAAATGGCATGTCTTACTTAGGCTAGCCTATATGCGATCATGAAGGTGATTGAATGCATTTATGGGTTTTAGGACTTAAATTTACAATAATTTAACCTTTAAATTATTTATTATTATTATTATTGAGAGTTTATATCCTTTTAAATTTACTCATAACCCTTCAATTCATAAACACCCACCTCTTTAGGACTACCTTCTTAGATTGTAGTTGTAGGTGGGCATTAGAGAAAGTTTGAAATGGATTTTGATCTTCAAGGTCTTCAATGTAAACTAGTGAGCATAAGATAACCTTATATATTATATTTATAACCTATTCAACTTCATTTTAACCCTATGAGTTTTTTAAAGACATCACACTCCACAAACATATAATTTATTTTTTGTACTTATCTAGACTAGTTGTAGATGATTATTTTGTGAGGTTGAAGTGTTAAGTCCTGCATATTAGCTTCCTTGAACTAGGTCATGGCATATTTAAAGTTTAAAACTTCATGAGGATTCCTCTCATTTTTATACAAGTTCCATTGGCTCTTTCACAATATCTTCAAACCTTTCATTTCTTACCTTCATACATAGGCCTATGAATAAGTACTAGTCTTGCAGACTCCATTCTCATCTTAACCCTCATTATATTTCAAAAACTATATGTATTAATTGACCTATGTATTCTTCAATTAATTTCAGCATTGAGTCATGCTTTATCCTTATTCTTATTGGCAAGATAATTGGTTTTCTATCTAAATGAGGACCTATAGGTTTAGAACTTGTAGGTCTACCTTGGCTTGTATAGACTGATAAAAATAGATCCCTTGAGTCCTAGACACCTTGAATATTATATTTAATCTTTTATAATCATATATAATCTACTTCAGCCCATTTATACCTCCTAACTAAGCATTATTCTATCCTCAATTTATCTATTTTATCCATACAGGCCTGTGTATATTGTCATCTTGTATGCAAAGTTTATGCATAGAGGTTAGTGTCTATTCATTAATTATTTTGGTGATGGTAGTGAAGTATATCAAGTTCATAAAATTAATTATTAGTCTATTCCACATTTCTCCATTTATAAAATACTTTGAAATTTAAACCTAAGCTTTATGAATGTTCACTTTCAGAGCTGTAGACCTATAAGTAAAGGAAACTGGTCTAAATCCCTCATTAGAGAGTGAATTTGAGTCTAATTCATACTTTATTGAGATTCCAACATGTCCAAAAATTATATATATTGATTCATAATTGATTTTCATTACCACTTTGAGCTAAGTTTGGCAATCATTTCCTATAAAAGACTATTATTACATAGATCATGCCTCCGAAGACAAAAATACTTGAAACATGTATAAAAATATCTAATTTCAAGGGAAGAGAACATTAATATTATGAAATTGAGAGATCCTCCATGAAAACTAAGGAAATTATAACTTCTTTTAACGTATCAACACTTCAAACCAACCAAAAACACTTGTAGATGGGGTGATACGTTCACACACTTGAGATACCTTTATCCTTATTGAAGACACAAAACAAGGTTGTATTTATTGATGAAACTATGATTGAAAGGGGTTTTTTTATCCTCTTAAAACATACCATTAAATAATTCTCCTCCATAAAATTTTGGCATGAATAAATAGGAGCAAAACTAGACCTTGCTTGAATGGACAAGGCATAGTGACCTGATATCATTCTTAATGA
The DNA here is from genome assembly GCA_037957365.1 of Torreya grandis. NCBI lineage: Eukaryota > Viridiplantae > Streptophyta > Pinopsida > Cupressales > Taxaceae > Torreya > Torreya grandis. The sequence goes on from JARHVA010011085.1 coordinate 87,161, forward strand.
TTTTTATTAAAGGATGGGCCATGAATAAAAAAAAATGAAACTATATTTAATCTCATTAGGACCCCTAAAAATTCTAAAATTTTAATTTCCCAAATTTCTCTCTCTTGGTCGTACCATGCATTTTATTTTTGCCTTTCTAAGCTTGGGAAGGTAGTGATGGAGGAAAGAGAGTGTCTAATGCATCTGTTGGACATAAAACTTGATCCAAAGCTTGAAATTGAAATTTTGAAGTAAAATATACTATCTAGAACCATTTTAACCTATAAGTTGATCTCCTAATGTTGTACAAGTGCAAAAAATTCCTGTAAAGGAGTATTTTCCTCAATTTGAGCATTGAACTACAAGTTTGTCATTTTATGACCATATCTCACCCTTATATAACATCAAATATGATATGAGGCTTCTTAAAAAAAAAATTATTTAGTATTTATATGTACCCCTTCTCTAAATTAGTTCAAAAGGTGAGAAAAAGAATTTAAATATAATAACATAATAAGAGGTTAATGCATACATATATGACTTTAAAGACATCAAAAACATTTTATAATGTCTCAATACCATGCTAAACCCTTGACCACACTTGATAACACCATGACTCATAAATGAACCCTAGGAATATACAAGTACACATGTTACCAAACCTCCAACAAAGATAGTTAAGGACAAATATGACCACATGGAGACCATTTTGAAGACATTGCAAGACATTTCAAGTTTTAATAACCCTATGAAAAGTTTAAACCTATAAGGGTTGACCATTTTTGACTTGGGGTCAAAAATTGGTCAAAAAATTATCAATTCATAGGGGTAGCATGCCTATAATGCTAATATATTAGTGTTCTTATCCTCCCATTGGTAAATGGAGTCACTCTTATACTAAAATATGAAATGGACATGCCTCCAAGGACTCAAAATCATACCACTCCACATAATTAAAAAGTAAACACACTATACCAAAGGCATTTATGGAAAACCACAATAAGAAACACTCAAAACAACACACCTAACCTATTATGTATAGACCTCAAAACATTTTTGAGGTGATGAAACAACTCCTCTTGATTCAACCAAGGTCAAAGATAATGTTTCTAGAGTCACATCTACTCCATGAGAAAAAATCACCATATGATGGATGTTTGTCAAAGAAAAATTTCTCATGAAGGTGATCAAATGACTTACCACTCTTAAGACCTCTAATAGATTTAAGTGCATCACTTGAGACTACTTTGAATGGTCCATTTATATTTATTTAAATCCTATTTGGAATTACAACATACTTGATCCCTTTCATGTTCATTTGACACTTCTCAATTTATTCTTTGGGAATCATGAAACCTTTCTCAACTTCACCTTAATTTGAGTTGTGATATGATTGATGTCTAGAATCACCAAGCTTGCCTTATTGCTTACCAAATACATATGTAACTGAATCAAGATCATCTTGATGTCTATGCTTCTCCTCACTCTCATGAACTTTTGCCTTGAACTGATTACACTCTTCTAAGACTAACTTGTGTTTGATTTGGATTTGACACTCTTATTTATGATAATTAGGTCCAATATTGACCTCATCATCAAGCCCATGTTTCATTTTAGTATGAGTAGGTCCACTTGTTAAAAATATTGCATTATGGCATGGTACTGTTATCATGTTCTTATTGACTATCATACTCATTAATCTCCTCTTTTTTAGTAGACATAATTTCATCTTATTCTTGATTACCATGATTTAGTACACTTGAGACATCATCATCATCATCATCTATATGTAGAAAATAGTTGCCCCATGTAGCTTGTTGAAAGGTATCACCAAGACTTACCTTAGGGAACTCATCATCTTCTTCATGTATGATATATGTGCTCATACCTCTTTGTTCAATGAGTATGTATGGATTAAACCCATGTTGATTAGATACTCACTCATCAAGGTATATGTTAGCTATGACTTCAATAGGTGTTAAAGGTTCTTGGTCATTAGGATAGTCTCCCTCTTCATTGATATTGAAGTTCATGTTTGATTTGTTAGGCACATAGTTCCCTACATGAAAATTGGCCAAAGGGTCAGAATTGATAAAGAATTTACCACCATACCTAGTCCTTAATTCCATGTAGGATCAATTTGAATTCAATTACCCTCCAATATTAATAGTAAAGTCCCTTGACAAGCAAAGGGCAAAGTGAGGTGGCACATCTACAACCACCACATCTTGAGAGATAGAAAATGTAAGACAAGCATGAAGGGTCAGATACAAACCTTTGATGATGCAAAATATCTTGGCATATGATCCATATAACTATAACACCCCTTTGGAGTGTGACTCATAATTCAACTTTAGTTTGTCTACTACTTGTTTAGGCATTACTGATGTACTTGCTCCACTATTGATATAGGGGCATCAAGAAAATTGTATAAAGTAATCATGTTTAGTTTATTTTGTTTCTATTAGTATTAATTATAAGGCATTGGTCTCATTATGTTAGTCCATCAATGAGACTTTACATCCCTTTTGGCTTTTCTTGCCAAAAGAGGCATTTGAAAATTTGAATTTAAATAAGTATGTTAGGAGTGCTTTGAGGAAGTGTCAAGTTTTAAAATACTTGTGTGTGGTATTATATGAGTCTAGGGTGGTTTATTAAGGTATTTTTATGTAAATTTCATGAGGTGACATAAGTCAAAATGTGGAATGTAACGTCTATGTGTTGGTTGCCAAGAATTATTTATGGAAAGAAGGTAGTTTCTTGTTTTGTAACAATTTTTGGTTTGAAAGAGTAGTATATTATTTTAGGAGAAGTAGGTAGTGAGTAGAAGTTAAGATATAAATATAAATGGTGAGAGGCAAAGGTATGGATGGAAATTGGAAGAAATGAAAACCTTGAATAACCGTCACACCCTATCCATAGAGATACTATATGTACAATAAATGCATTAATAAAAGCTAACATGTTGAACATATATGTCTATGCATATAAATGGTTAATGATTATGAGTTTCAATATTTTTGTATTGAAGGTATAGAAACCTTTAACAGAGTTTTAACCTTATATATAATTAAGATTCAGATGATAGTTTTTACCCAATTTTCAAGGCATAGTACAGGTAAGGGAAATGATTGTTTTATACATTTTGAAGTTTAATAAATTATTAATAACTTGAGATAAGTTATTAGATGATATAATAGACCTTTTATAGGTATTTTAAAGCATATAGAAACTATAAAACCCAATTAAAACCATTATAATCACTCAGGGCCTGTATGTGCTCTATTTTAGTAACATAGTCAATGTAGTCTCATTTGAATGATTGAGTACTGAAGGAAGTGAGGTCTTTTATGATATGAATATGGTTATAAGGATAAAAATAATGTGATAAAAACTTGGAGGAGAGATGTAAAAACTTCTAGGGATTTGATGTGCATTCTTAATCCTTATTTAAGTTTAAATAGGTTGACTGTATGTACAAAATACTATGGAACAAGGAAGAGAATGTTGATACAAGCCAACAAAGGATAGATAATGAATGAATAAGGTGAATTTATACTCTAAAGACCTTAGAAAAGTCTTCTTAAGGATTGAAAACATTGAAATATTCATTGTAACCCAAGAAAATCCCTTTCAAGTTTATATAGTACAAGAACATACCTGCATGAATAAGAAAAACTAAGTGGGAAATGAATTTGGCTCTTGTTCAAGCCAAGAAAAAGGTATAAATAGGTGTCTTGGTGTGTGATAAAATTTGTTTAGGTATTTGGGAGGTTTATAGTACACTACATGTTGGAAATATTGTCATTGATGTCAAAGTTATATCACTGGTGATAAAGGCCCCATAACATTTATTGTCTAAAGGTGCTTTTAATGTTCATATTTTGGCTAAAATGTGTTGATATTTATTTAATATTAATGAATATATTTTTGGTTGAATAAAAATAAAAAGAGGGCCCATGGAGAATTCAAAGAGTCATGGGGTAAAGTCAAAAGAGGAATGGGATGCATTTTCCCATAAAAAGTCATCTTGAGGAATTCTAAGAGTCACCAAGTGAAGACAAAAGAGGAAGGGTGAAATTTCTCATGAAGGGACACTTTGAGAAATATGAAAAGTCACCAAGATAAAGATAAAAAAGGAAATGATGTATTTGCTTATGAAGGGTCACCATGTGAATTTTTAAATGAAAAAATTTGAAGGGTCATGCAAGTTTGGCACCATTTTCTATGTGAATTGAAAGGTCTCAAAGGGTGAATGTCAAAGGTCATTTGGCAAGATATAAATAAAAGCTTGGGAAGCCATTTGTAAGATGTGAGAAAGTGCATGGTTTATAATTGTTATATCTTTCTTATAAGAGAATAGGAGTGAAAATGAAGAGATATAGTAATGTGCTATCATTTGTTGAGAAAGAAACATTGAGAGATAGTTTTGTGTTATACACAAAATGGGTTGGTGCTCCCATGGGTTGGTGATCACAAATAGTTATTGTGTTGGTGCTCAACAAAGGGGTTGGTGTTCCTATAAGTTAGTGCTTATGAATATTATATTTTGAGTTGGTGCTCATTCATATACTTGAGATTGTTCTCCATGGTTTTTCCCACATTAGGTTTCCATGTTAAAATTCTCTCTCTCTCTCTCTCTCTCTCTCTCTCTCTCTCTCTCTCTCTCTCTCTCTCTCTCTCTCTCTCTCTCTCTCTCTCTCTCTCTCTCGTGTGCACGTATGGTGTTTATTGTTTTAGTTTTATTACATATATTGAATGTATGGTTAAGTGGAAATTGATTAATTCAAAGTTTATAAGATATATAATATGTTGATTCACCCCCTCCCTCTTAATAAATCCCATTCTTAAAAATTGATATTAGAGCTGGTTCCTTTTTGAAAAGTTTTACAACTTAAAGTTAGTCAGGGAAAGTACGATGGCTAAATCACATGAAGGTTTTTATACAAATAAGGCACCTTTGTTTGATGGGAAAAATTATTCTTTTTGGATCATAATGATTAGAAATTATTATATGTCTCTTGGATATGACATTTGGCAAGTATTTGTGGAGGAATACAAAGAGACACAGACACTTGTGACTACTCCAACAGAAAAGAAGGCAAGTGAAAATAATTATAAAGATTTAAATGATATTTTATGAGGTTTATGTGAATCATTTTTTTTTTTAATTTATGAAATGCAAATTTGTTCATGATACTTGGGTAAATCTTGAAAATATTTACAAAGGTGATGGAAAGGTTCAACAAGCTAAGCTCTAGACTTTCAAAAGATAGTTTGAGAGCTTGAAAATGGAAGAAGAAGAAAATATAGTAAGTTATATTTTGTAGGTTGATCAAATAGTGAATCATATTCAAGGCCTTAGAGAAAAGTTAGAAGAATTAGTAGTGGTAAAAAAAGTTTTAAGATCGCTACCAATGAGATATGATGCAAATGTTTCAGCAATCGAGGAGATGAAGGATCTAGCCAAGCTAAAGATGGATGAAATACATGGTATTCTTGTGGAATATGAGATGCAAACCAAATAAGAGAAACCCTCAAAGAGAGAAGTTGATTTTAAGACATAAAATAAATATAAGGCTACTATTCAAGAATCAAGTGATAGCTTTAGTGATGATGAAGATGACAATGGAGCTCTATTCATCTGCAAGCCAAAAAAGGGCACATGTATATATCAAGGAAAATTACCTTTTAGATGTTTTAATTTTGGAAAGATTAGACATTTTGAAACTAAGTGCCCAGATAAGAGTAATGGTGATACTGAAGAAGGAAGGTATATATACAAGAAGAATTTCAAAGGCAAATTCAAGAAGGGATTCAATAAGAAGAGTTTATACTCTAAATATCCTAGCTCAGTCGAAGATAGTGGAGTTAGTGATTTAGATGAAGAAGAGATTTTATTCATGACCATACATAAAGATGCCTCTATAATAAAAAAATATAGATGATCAAGAAGAAGAACAAGATGAAGCTAAAGTGAATTTGGAAGGAGAACTCATCTGTTCCCTAGAAAAATTATAATCTCTTGGGAAGAAGAATCACATATTGAAGTACCAAATTGAGAAAAATGAAAAGGAGTCAAAAGAAATAATTAAAGATCTACAAGCACACATTGAAGAAGCTAAAAATATTGAAGAAGATCTAACAACATAGTTAAAAAAAGTAAGTGAATAATGTGAAAGGTATATTGTTGAAATTACCTCTTTAAAAGTAGATCTTAAGAAAACAAATAAAATAGTTAAAGATAGAGCAACCAATGATTCAAAATTTGAGAATAACACTAATATGTTGAATAAGATATTAGAAAGTCAAAGATCAATGTTAGATAAGATAGGTATCAGATTTGAAAAAGAGAAAGGGGAGACCACTACTTTCACAGACAAGGTTAACACATATAAAAAAGAAAAGAGCTATGCTGAAGCTCTTACAAAAGAGAAAATAAAAAAGGAATAAGTTAAGAATATAGATGACATCTCAAATAAAGAAGGCTGGAAGGAACAAAGATACAAAAGGTAATCAAGTCAGAGATACACAAACATATTCTATTTTTATGGTTAATATTTTTATTTTAATGGATATGGTCATAATAAAATAGAATGTTAAAAAAGGGCTAATAATTTTAGAAATAAGGAGAAGAGAACTCATGCAGAGTCAATTATAAGCCACAACTCTTTTGCTCCTCTATTAGGATTTAATGATGAGGCCATAATATGTTACAAGTGTAATAAATTTCAACACATAGCTCAATATTATAGAAGCATTTTTGAGTCAATCAAGAAGGACTAGAGTTTCAAGGCTCCATTCATCAAAAAGAAAGTTCAGACAGGTTCATGGTAGAAGAAATAACTTGAAAAGTCTATGCTAGTCTAGACAACTTTGCATGCAAGAAATGAAGAAAATCCATGGTTCATCAAAAATGGATGTTCAAGGCACATGAAAGGAGACAAGAGAAATTTCATAACCCTAAAAAATATCAATGGTAGCATAGTGAAATTTGGAGACAATAATACTACTACCAAAATTGCCAAAAAAAGTACACTAAGTTTAGATAATGGTAGAACTAAGACTGAAAATATTCTATATGTAGAAGGTCTTAAGAATAATCTTTTGAGTGTAAGCCAAATGTGTGATTAAGGACACACACTAAAGTTTTATGTATAAGGTTATGAAATTAGGAGAAAAGATTTAGATGTGTTGATTGTAGATGCTCAGAAGATAGACAATAATTTTTATATGTTATCAAATATCAAAGGTCAAAATTGTTGTTTGAGTCAAGTTGAGGAAAGTTGTCTATGACACAGAAGAATGGGATACATAAATTTTGACAATCTTGTCAAAATCAGAAAGAAGCAAGTATTTATAGATCTTCCAAAAATTACAAAGACCTCCAACACACTTTGTGAACTATGCCAACATGGAAAGTAGGTCAGAAGATAGTTCAAAATAAAAGAATACTCGACCACTCAGATGTTAGAGCTTCTTCACACTGATTTGTTTGGACCTATGAGAACTTAAAGTACTCAAG